>JAOVVF010000048.1:20748054-20768677 GCA_028565595.1 Duopalatinus emarginatus
AACAGACTATACTCTACACAGGCTGTACTCTAAACAGACTATACTCTACACAGGCTGTACTCTAAACAGACTATACTTTACACAGACTGTACTCTACACAGGCTGTACTCTAAACACACTATACCCAGACTGTACTTAAAACATATTGTACTTAAAACTGTATTTAATTCTCCCATTAAAGAAAAATGATTCTTACCTGAGAATCTCTGAACTACACAATATCCACACAATACATTTTGGCTGCCACTCACTCCTGAAATTCTCTTTAAGTTTTTCCATTATTGCTAAAGCATAAAAACACACGTTATCTCTTACCTTCTAAAGCCACCTTCGCCATTATTTTTTATTCGAGGTGTTCTAATGTTTAGCTAATGGCGTAATGCACATCCAATCATTCTTAGCATTGTAGTGTCTTGAGTGTCCAACTCCTTCGCTATTTAAAGAGGCTGACACCGACAGCGTCATGTTGATACAGGACAGTCTTTCCCATCTGTCACAACTGGCAGTCAGCTGGGGGTATCTGAGTCCTAGAGACCAGGAAACTCAAATGGTGCTAACTGTTAAAGCTGATGAGGATATGGGCATCTAATTCCTTGATCTCATGTGTTTGGAATTGTAGACAAGGGAGATTTGGCAGGAGAAGATTTAATGCACCGAAATATCATTTGCAGTATACCTAACAGCTCATGTTTTAATGAAGACATAAGTAACTGCGGTTTACTTTCTTACACAGCATGTGAAGAGCAGTGTTAAACCATGATTTATTTGTAAAATATGCATTAGGTAATGTATATTGTCAAGTTAGTACTGTGTGGGACCACAATACCCATCAGCCACTGCTCTTCAAATGTTCATGTCACGATCACAAGCACCTGAACCATGATTATGCAGAATGAGCACCAATATATAAGTCATGTTTGTATAGTACACTTTGTCTAGCATCTGTTGTGAGTAGTGTCAGTATTTGTTATCATATCCATGCCATGCTCATGTATATTTCATGCTTGTCTCGTTTGTTCGTGTGTATTGTATGCAGTCATTTTAGTTCCTAGTCTTTGTTTATGTGTTTCACTTTTAATAAAATATTTTACAGTTGTATCCCTCTTCTATCACACATAACAACAATATAGCAAGGGGGTTCATGATTTTATTTTCTGTATTTTGTGTTGAGACATTGCAGGTAATCACAATATTGTGTAATCATTATTAAAATGATTAGATTTACTATTTAGTTTTAAGAGTTGCCTGTTCATTTAGAGTGAACTTCAATCGCTCAAAAACAAGCCAGTCTGCAAATAATGTTAGCATCATTTTTTAGATTAGAGGTTAGATAGGTATGAGGGGTATAAGGGCTAATATAATGTTGAACATTTAGAATGAGTATAATTGTAAAAAATGTATCTGTTCTGTGAGGGTCAGTGAAATTTATTTCATACTAAATGTGGGTTCTGCAAAACATTTGCGTTTGTATTAGGCTATCTAACTGTGTAACATTTTACTAAGCAAAACATAACATGCTATCTGCTCTACACTGTCATATCGCATGGCCACACCCAGTACATGAGCAACTGATGGCAAATAAACATAAACACAGCCCTGCGTTATTCTCAGATTGTCAGTTTTGCATACAGAACCATAAACTCATTTCCATGGATGATCCATTACTGAATTTATATATATATATATATTTCAGTGTATGACCAATTCAGTTACATAAACTCAACTCCCAACATAGGTCTGTTTACAAATAAAAATTCCCTTTACCCTAAAATACATACTCCTCAAGGAACTGAAATGACCAACACAGCTTATTGCTGCAGACGAGTTAGCTTAGCTCCTGTTCCGAGAACACAGTGATATAAGCTTAAAATAAACGACCTTGACATTTCAACTGCTGCTTGTTTGTATTTAGTGAAGTGTTGCACTAAGCCCCCGACAGCCCCGCTAGGTGACAATAGCTCTGCATGCGTATACAAAGCCCCTTAATTCAGTGTCTAAGTTAAACACAGAGCTGTGTAAAGCATTTCCTGGTACGCTACTGCACAAAAGACTAGACTAATTACAGGTAAATTTTTGCCTATCACAGAAATGTGTTTACCTGTGTGTATTGTAGATCAGGTTGATTCCTGTCTTCAAATGTAGTGTTTTGAAAGAGGAATGCAGGGGATAAAGTCTTCTTATGCGTCTTTTTTATGGCTTTTAATGACCTTTTCAAACCTTCCAAGGAAACAGTTGGGAGAAATCAGACTCCGCCTAAGCACATAGCTCTGGTTGTGTACCTGTCCATCCCACTAAACCTGTGCCAAGCTCTCACTCCCACTTCTGTTCCACTGTACAAAGTCTTTCATACACTCTTATTTACTCATTTTTGTTCTTCAGCAGTAATTAAGAACAGTGTCTTGTTGAGTACCCTATATTAACTATATTAATTGTATATAGTTTTTATTTCTAAATATGAAAAGATTTAAGAAACAATCATTAGAAAGTGAGAAGTATCTAAGTGAAAAGTATTTATGAGTAAAGTGAGAAAATCCTGAAATTTTAAACTAGTAGTGGTAAATGAATAAATCCTTCTATACAGATTTAAAATGTGTAACTATCCACCCCCTTGATCTTTTCCCATTTGTAGTGTTGCAATCTGGAACTTAAATGGACTTAATAGGGGTTATATGTCATGTATCTAAACAAATTAGAGAAAGAGAAAATCAATATTTTGCATTATTTATCGCAGCTGTCTATGATTATAGTAATTATGATATAATTTAGTACATATAAAAATAGACCTATTCTCACTGGAACACTTACATCTCTACTCATTTATGCAGTTGTCCAGTCATTTAATCATATGGCCGCAGCGTACTGCACGAAATCTTGCAGGTCAATAGCATCAGCTAATATTCACATTACATACAAGAATCAGGACTACAGTGACTACAACTGTTGCGTGGCTGTCCATCTGCTTGATTTGATGCATTGCACTGCTGCCATATGATCGGATAATTACATAAACAAGCAGGTGTATAGGTGTTTGTAGTAAATTGCTTGGAGGGTGTATATACAAGGCTTTCTGGGATTTTAAAAGCAATACGTTGAAAATAATTTATTTTCAGTTCATATGGGATGTGACTTCAGAAAAAATGCAATGCATTGATAATCCTTGCCATGTTATCTCCATCCACCCTCCTCATCTTTTTAGACAGGACTGGTTAATGGTGCTGTGATTGACAAACAGAACACGTTCTGTTCAGCCACAGATGGCATTTTTCCATGTCAAAATGTTTCACCACTGGCTTCCAATTCACTCTGGTCCTGAGTGTGAATGTGCAATAGGAAAATTTACTTTCTACGCACAAATCTAAACCTAGACACACAGGTGTGCTGGTACTGAAAGTGTTAAACAGGGCAAAGCTAAAGCTCTACCACAGTGGGAGTTGATCCTGTGAACATGTGAGTTGCTTATGAGATGCATCAATCTCATGGATTGGCGACATTCGCATTGTAGCCTGAGAGAAATCCCAGAGCTCACAGACACACACACACACACACACTCGTCTATAAGCAGGAGGCACAGTAGCTTAGGGGCCAGCAGCCAGACCTATAAACAGGAGCTTCACTAACAGAATTATGGAAGCAGGAGAGATATTGTCAGAAGACGAGTGCATAATGCTAGGTTTTTATAAAGCAATAGATCTTGTCATTTGGCATAAAGTCATCTCCTATGGGTCTCCAATCTGCATTCAATACGGTATAAGCATGAAGAGTATAACCTACTGAAACAGAGCTATAAATAGAACGGTGGCTTGCGGCAGTGGAGCCTCGGGGGAGTTGAGTGTGAGGCTGTGTCAGGTTTATTACTAGGTCTGGCAACCTGGTGCTCAGGAAGACTTACAAGTATTAACCTCCAGGTTTTGAAACCTTTGTGTGAGTTGCAGACAGATTATATTGTTACAGAAGCACTTTTACTCCTGTCAGTCAAAAGGCACTCATTTACAGTTATGCCCTGAAAATATGCCTGAAGCATTTTAAGCTTCTGAAAAAGAAACTCTGATTGTCTGTGGTATGACATATCAGGCCCCATAGATAAGACGGAAAAAATGTCACTTAATCATTCAATTCCAATCAGACAGCAGCTACAGTACGTGGCTGCATTTGTATGCAGTATAAACACACTCGGAGGCACAGACTCATTCAGGAGGCATCTCCCTTATATTATTATATTTATGAAGGAAGTGTCACATGTATCTGTCTCATGCAGGCAATCGCATAATAATCCTACTTTACACCAGAAATAAGAAACAAACATACTGCAGGGGTAGCGTCAACAGCATGGGCGTCTCCACCACTGAACGTGAGTGGGACTTGACCCCCTCACACTTCATAATTGTTCGTTTGGAAACCCCCCCCCCCCACTTTTAATATAAAATATTATTAGTTCATCCAGCACTATTTCTAATGCTTCGCGAAAGAATCCATTCCACTTAATTGATAAAAGAATACAAATACCACTGAAAATCCACTCCAGGTTGTCCGCATTACTTAGGCTAGAATAACTCACCATTAGTTAACTCATTCACAGTGTAAGCAGTAACGGTGCAGGCTGCCCGAAACTGGAGGAGGTAACATTAGCCCTATTGCCACCTCACAAAGTACCTAACTTACTCTTTTGTTATATGCCGTCAAAATTAACCTAAAGCCACGTTAAATTAATGTTTAACTAAACAATGAAGTAGGCTTAGTCTAATAGAGTAGCCTTGGTTGATGATGATTGTTTGCATAGGCGTCGCCACCATTTAATCTGAGAGGGACGTGTCCCCTTCACATTTCATAATTCTTTGTTTGGAACTGTGTACCGCGGGGTCCAGACGCAAATCTCGCGGGAACGGGTGGTTTGTACTTAGCTGCGGGCGGGAATGGGCGGCTAAAACAAACACTGCAGGATTATAGATTATAGCCTAAAGGTAATGCCAAATAAACAAAATACAGAGAATGAGATCAGAATAGGAGACTACCTTCATTTAAAAACTACATGAAAATAACAAGATAGGAGCGTTATTCCCGACAAGGCGTCAAAAGCTGCAGGTCAGGAAAACGAAACAAAGCCCAAGAATCTCTTTATTAATATCCTATATTAGGTTTAACACTTTAACGCTTTGCCTTATTTACTGTCAGTAACAGCAGGCTGTTCTTCGTTGATGATCAGTTGTTTGTAATATTTGCTCCCAGACACAATGGACATAAGGAAATTTTTTACAAAGAAGTGAAAAGTAAGTCAATATTTTTCCAGTGGAAATGTTAGTGCAGTTAGTGGGATAATTAATGTTAGAAGATCTATCAGCTAGCTTAATGATAGCTATCCAATTAATTAAAAATTTTGTGGGGGAGGACCTCCCCCCCATCTCATCCATGTGCCCCCCCCTCATTAAAAATGCTTCCGACGCCAATGGTCAACAGTGTCAGGCTGTTTGGTTTGATCCTGAGCACAGGGTACCTTCATGTACACTTAAGTACTAGAAAAACGGGTACACCAAGAGTCCACAATTCTGTTTGTATTCTGAGGTGTAGGATTTCTGTGTTCCACAGCGTGTCTAGCACTGAGAGCTGGTGACTCAGATGAACTCAGATGAGTGTTCCGTTAACTATACTTTGGTGTCTCTAAATGTGTGTGTTGGTGCATTGTCCTATTGAAAGAGGCCAAACCCATCAGAATAAATGCAGGATATGAACAGGTATAACATATCAGAAAGGAGACACACATAATGTTCACCTGTCAGATACATTTGTAGATGGGTTCCCATGGAACACCAGCTAAAAAAACCTGATACCATTATGAAGCCACTACCAATCTGTACCAATTTTTCTGTACGGTCTGTTTTCTTGGCACTTTAGTTTCATGCAGATTTTCTGAAAACGTGTAAAAATGGAATCCCTCTGACCATATTCCCAGATACCCAGAAAACATCTTGAATGTTATAATAACCAAAAGAGACCACTTATAATTGCCTATATTTGGCTCCACCCTGGCATAAAAACAGAGCGGCGCTAATTATGCTAATATCTAGAAACACTGCAAGGCTATGTTATAAACATGATCCGACCAGTCAGTCAACCTCTTCCCTTTGAAAAAAAAAAGGGAAAACTGTTTAACATTAGCATACTGGAGCCTTTGTAAGTCACATTTAAGCCTTTTGTACAACCTAAATTGCTTTTTCCTCTCTGACAGCACCATAGCCAGATAGCGCTACGCTTCCTCCCTCATCTTTAAGCCTCTCGCCATCACGCAGCACGCTCCAGACTCGCTGATTAAACACCACAACACAGAGCCACGATCCTGAGCTCGTGTACCATTACACAATTTCCAACTTATTTCCATACAAACGCAGACGCTCCGCTCCTGCACTAAGTTCTGGAGAGGGAATGGGTTAGAGAAAGAGAGGTGATGAGAAAGAAAAGGAACAAAAGCAGATAGTGTGATTAAGTGATAGTGACTTGCTTTAGTTCACACAGAGGTTAGTTGCCAGCAGGCAGGAGGCTATGATTAGCTTCATGTGTGAGAGTCTGTGTGTATGTGTGTGTTCTGAATGTCTGTGTGTGTGTGTTAGAGTGTGTGTGTAGGAGTGAAGCAGAGCTCTCTCCAGGCAGCACAAGGCTTCGTTATGGTTATGGCGCTGTCCTGTCCTCTGCACAGGCTCTGTTCCCTATTCGCCTGTAAACAGGCAGGGCAGAGAAATGCAGCAATCTAGCATTAGCCATTAATGTCACCATAATGCTGTAGCACTTCTGCTGCAAACAGCCAAAAGCTAATTGGATCTTTAAAATATTTACTCAAGACCCGTGTACACTTTCACTCACATGCTTCTGCTTGCTGGAAAAAAAAACCCCAAAAAAACAGAAAGGTAGAAATGTGCGCAGTAGTAACTCAGCACTTAATGGAATATTTCAGCATTTTTCAACCTCCGCTCCGTATACTGGAAGACTTTCAACCTATTTCCCAGTACTGATTAAGCATCTAAAATATAAAACAACAACTGCTGCAAGCTCACAAATAAGAGTCTTGGCAAAGGAGAGCTATAACAGCATGTGCTCTTGTATCTCCACTTTGCTTGTTTTTCATTATTTCAGATTAACTTTAGGGCTAAAAGAAAAATCGGGAATGACTCAGATATGGTGTATAAACAATTACTGGTTAGCTAATAGCAAGAAGGGCAAAGTAAAGCCAAGTGCAGCTAATACACAGGTCAGACATAATATTAAAACCACAAATCTAATAACAGGTGACGTGAATAACATTGATTATGTCATTACAAAGGATAGATTAGGTAGCAAGTTCTTGAAGTAGGCATGGTGACGACAAGAAAAATGAGCATGATTATCTGAGTAATTCTCACGAGGGCCAAATCAGAGCATCTTCAAAACAGCATCTTGTGGCGTGTTCCCGGTATGCTGTGGTAAGTAGCCACAAAAAACGGTTCAAGTCTAGAACCTGCAAAAACGGTCATGGGCACCCAAGGCTTACTGACGTGGTTAGGGGCCCATCTGGTGTAACCCCACAGAATCTGTTGCTCATGTTTTGGTGCCACCTTCAGTGGTGGATTCCAAGCCTCGATGGGTCAGAGCTGTTTTAGCAGGTGGTACTACTACTGTTATGGCTTACTGGTGTACAGATCCTTTTTTTTTATGTAACAGTATAGGAGGATCACTGTGGCAGACAAAATCAACTGAATTCCTCAGGTGGTTCAATTTGATTTATTTTAATCATCCCAAATGTATTTCTGCCTTCAATGATCCTATTTACATTAAGCAGAGAACAGAGCATGTAAAATAGCCTACCTGCACCTGGTACATGCTACTCATTGATTTGAAATGTTCTGTAGTGGACTGGCGTCATATGGCATTAATAAAACAGATCTAATATCATAAGCATAATACTGAAAACTAATCCCATAAAAAGGGTCAGCAAGGATTGTGCCCAGACATAACATACATAGGAAAAACAGCAGTGGCCCTAGAACAGTGCCTTGTAGAGCACCAAGCATTGCTCTTGTATGCATATGGCATTGACTAAAGCACAATCTGAGCCAGGAACGAGTTATTCATTCACTTCATGGTCTGTCTAGAAGAATACTATGATCTATAGTATCAAAAGCTGCACGAGTGGCCAGTTTGTAGGAGGTGGGAAGAAACTGGTGAACCTGGAAGACACAATGGGAACTCAGTACAGAGCTGCTACACCACTACTGTGTTATCATGTGAAGAAGTGCTAAAAATAAAGCAGTGTGAATATACCAGGATAGCAAAACTAATAAATATTGCCTCAAATTCTGACTTTAGGTTACATAAAAACAATTTGTGGCACACATTTTAACAGTAGTAGCTCTGTAATGTCCTATAGAACCCCAAGCATTATTAGACTAAGAGAATATAAATTGTTATTATTATTTTTTTTAGATTATGAACATCTGTTGTTTTAGTGGATGTTGTAAAGAAAAATTACAAAAGCCACAGTAAAAGCAAAATTTGAGAAACGAATGGCTGGGTACATAACATAATGTAACGTCACGTCACGTCACGTAACATAACATATCACATAACATAACATTAGATAGATAGATAGATAGATAGATAGTAGATAGATAGATAGATAGATAGACAGACTGCCTCTTGTTTCAGAAGCCAGTCCCTCTATCTCTTTTTCCCATCCCATAGGACAGGGCAAGAGAGAGAAAGAGAGAGTAGTCACCATTCATTCACTCAGGGAAAAAAAAAACGAGGGAGGCATGCGACCTTCCACCGGCTAACACGCACACACATACTGGGATCCTTCAATTTCACCATCTCACAGACAAGACACACATGAAACATGCAACATGGCAGGTGCCTTGAATCAGGAACCCCATGAGAGTTTAGAAAGTGAGTGAGAGAGAACAAAATGTATCAGCCTGAGCAGCTTGGCAGAGAAACTGCCTGAAATAATAAGGAGGAAAAGTCATGAGAATACCTAAAAAGTGCTCACGGCATCAGTGGTGGTATGATAAAACCACATGTTGTTATAAAGAAGAGTGTGTAATTGGGGTAGAAAGTGAATGTGTGACTGAATGAGTGATTAGGGGTGTTAATACCCTGAGGGTGTTATACCCTGATACTAATTTCTAAATTCTAATTTCTGATCCCTACCCACACCATTAAACCCTAAACCATAACACATCACCCCTTAAATGCTAATTACAAACCCTTAAATCTTAAATACTATACTTCATTCAAAAAATGATTTGACATCTGAGAGTGTATTTGTACATCATACACATGCATGGTAATGGATTATAATGACTTAACATTACACACCAAGCCACAGTTGTGTGTGTGTGTCTTTCCATTCGCTTGATCTGGGCTGGGAGAAAGAGGTCTGAAGAGCCTGTTGATGCATATTAGAGGTTGATTTGCCTCTCATTACTAACCTGTTCCAACATATAGACTTCTGTCTATTAATCATGTGCTTCTGGAGGATTCCTGTCTGCACTGCTTCTCATTAGCAGATGGTATTCTACATGCAAACATGACCTCACCTATCAAATCTGTCCACCCAGATCTGCAGCTTATTGCTGGGATCCTTTGGGACCACCAGTCAGCTGTGCACAAAGCTGCCCTCACACAGCATACTTTACTAGTTTCTGCCTTCACTCCCTGGCACTAACAGAGACCTTGGATCAAGCTAGAGAATACCCCAAAGAGTGTCCACATACCATACACTCCAGGACTGTCTCTTTCACCCAAATCCTTAAGACTTCTGACCAGAGTTGGGTTGGAGGGTTACGACTGGAATGCAGATTTCTGATTACCACTGCTATCCTCTTTCCTTGCATATCATTATATCATTGTGGTCTGTAGTCCACTAGGATCTCTTGTAAAATTCATAGATTACCTTAATTCTCTACTTTACATATTTGTCAAAGACTCACTGATCCTTTGGATCTGCTTGGAGATGTCGGTTTCCAAAACCTGAGCCACCAAGCCCACTGCCATCCAACATTTCATATCCTTGAACTATCAGTCAGCACCAACCCACAAAGGCATCACTAGTACCAACACCTCCACCAGATCAAATGCTTCCAGACATTTTCTTTGTGTCATTTTCCTTTCCATTGGCCCTCAACACCATGCCACCTCTCGCTACTTACACAGTTAGTGTTGCATTTGAAAGAAATCCTGTCTTCTCATCTTCATTGTCTTCACACATGCCTTCATCCTGAATTCGAGTGCCTTTCTTTTTTGAATGCTGCCTGCTGACACAGCTGCTTCTACCTTCTGCACAAGCCTTCTTTTCACTCATTTTGTCCTCACACTTCCAAGCCAACTAGACTTATGCCTTATAGCTCCTGGCTGTCTGACATTTTCTGGTCTGAAAAAGACAGCGCATTGCAGTGCTGAAAAGAAAATGGAGGAAATCCAACACTGCCAAAATGAGAGAAAACAAACTTTCCTCAGCATTATTCTTTGGTGAGTATCAAGTGCTGTATGCCTTCTTACCTGCTTCTGGTGGTACAGCAAAGACTGTCTATGTTAATTCCAAACTAAGAGATGCATCACTAACCAATACCAATACCCCTTTACCCCTCAACCCTCTATCCTTTATTTAAAACTCATACCCTCTTCCCACAGTCTGATGAATTGATCTCACTAATATTCAGACATCTTTCCAAGTAACTGACAGAGGAGGATGTAGTTATGCTACTTAGTAGCTATGACCACCAATTATCCAGTGACCTGCTTATACACCCACCCTTTTTTTAGACAATATTATCCATATGTGACTGCTATGACTAATCCATCTCTATTGAAAGGTTTGTTTTATCTTCAAATCTGCTCAAGTCACACCTCTCCATTAAGAACGCCATAATTGATGACACACTTGCTGCTAAAAAACAGACCTGTTTCCAGTAACTCCTAAGCAATACCCTAGAATGCACAGTTCTTGAATCTAAATGATCCCCTAGATACCAGACCGTCTGGTTACTAGCACATGTATTTCATGGAAACTGCTCTCCTTGCAGGCACTGAGGCTTTACACAAAGCCAGAGTGAACTTTGTGTATCCTGTTCTCCCTCTCTGCTCCCTGTATGATGCCTTTAACACTGTGAATCACCAGATCCTTGTTTCTACTCTATGTGACTTCTGAATTAGAAGCTGTGCTCTGACCTGCCCTACGTATTGATTTTAGCACTTGGTAAGTTGGAAAGGTTCAATTTCATAAGCTCAGACTCTTATTATTGGAGTCCCACAGGGGTCAGTTCTTGGTCCAATCTTGTTCTCCTTTCATACTAAATCACTGGGCTCATGGCCCGGAGACACACAGCTTTACATCACTTTTCCCTTCTGTCATGCATGGGTTTCGAGGTTGCACAAAGGAGTCACATGACTCCAAGTGCGTACCTGTGCCACCATGCTAATTATACAGACCCGGCACTGCCACGGTAATTATAAAAGCCTGGCACTGCCACATTCATAGTGCAGCTCAAAAAAGATACTCTGTACCCTGTTTGCCCTGAACCTGTGGATTACTTGGGCTGCGTCTGAAATAGCATACTCAAGCAGTACATACTGAATTTGAAGCAGTGTGTACTGTTCTACTTTTAAAGCAGTACACACTTTCAGTGTGCAAGCATGCAGTATGCACACAATCTCACATCACAGCCGAGTCACACTATTCCTTAAGAGTCCCACTATTCATTAAAAACCCCACTCCACAATATTATACCAATTCTTTGGTCATGAATTTCTACTCTGCACAGCGTCAAGCAGTTGATCAGAGAAGACAAACTACAAGGAAATTAAAGATTTTTTCGCTCAGAAGAAATAAGTATAACTAAACTTTGACACGACAGATCATTAACATATTATTGATCTTTACCTTGAAATGTATTTTTACCTCACAATGTGATCCTTCACCTCGAAATGTACGGTTTTTATAACCTCAGAAGAAATATAAGTGCCACAAACCTTATTAGCAGCAGTTTACTTACATTTATATACACATTTACTGCACAGTTGCTTTTCTTAGTCTTTAACACAGTGGAAATAAATGACAACATGACAGATCAGTCCATTTTAATAACAAATAAAAAAAAAAAACTTCTTGGTGAGGATGTGGTTCCAGTTCCCTTATCCAGCATCCACATGATCCCGGGCCAAAAGTGGACGTCTTTTTAGTTCTCCGATCCAGCATCCACACAATTCTGGGTCGAAAGCAGGTGGTTCCAGTACCCTGATCCAGCCTCCACATGACCCAGGACCTGCTGAGCATGCCTCTGCCACACCCCTGGCCCTTAACCAGGAGGAGATCCGACCTGGATTTTTTGGGGGGGCTCATGCTAGCAAGGGGGTGAAGTTGTCAAAGTGGATCTATACTCCGGTTCCCTATACTTCATGCCATGTTCCTTGAGGCTGCCTAGCCAGCGTGTAAGGCTGATAAGATAGTTATCCAGGGTGCATGAGTAGCGGGCCGTCCCAAAGCCATCTTTGCCCACCCACCCATCCTCTTGGGATTTAGTAGGGGCGGGTCTGTCATGTATAGGCTTCCAGGATGCGCAAAGGACTCATGTGACTCCAAACGTGCACCTAGGTTGCACCACCACGCTAATTATAGTGTTTGTATAATTGTGCCTGTTTGCCCTGAACCGGTGGATTTCCCAGACTCAGTGGATTACTCTGACTCTGTCCTGTTCCTGTTTACATTTACAACATTTGGCAGACTCCCTGATCGAGAACAACTTACAAAAGTGCTTAGTCAATTACTAGGTATATCCAAAGCTAGTGCAGATAGATCAGATAGATTCAAGAACTTGAAGCCAGAAAACTACTAGAAATGAGCCAATTATAAAACTTACCAAAGTCTAAAAACTTTCCTAAACAATAGACAACCTGAAGAGAGAGCAATACGATGGACAAGCTGAAAAGAGAACAAGAGAAATACAATTTGCAAACACAATAGTCACTGCTCAATTAGGAGCTGGTGGAACAGATGAGTCTTCAGCTGGCATTCAAAGGCAGCAAGTGATTCTGCTGTACAGACATCTAGAGGAAGTTCACTCACAAACTCACCACAGCAATGTTACACCTCCCTCCACCTTCCAGGCTCATTCCTCAACTATAATCCTTAACTTAGCCACAAATTCTGGCACTTAACCTAGTCCAAAATTTGCTTCCTTGTACCATATAGCTAATTACTAAACCTTAACCATCATCTCTAATCCCAAACCTCCTTGTCTGATATCTTTTATTGTGTCGGATATCTGGAACCAGTCAAAGCAAATCATGCTCCTGAAACAGAAACAATGGGAAATAAAGGGATAATTAATAAAAGGAAAATAAAGCAATCAACATTTTATCAAAAAAGATCCATGTCTATGGATTTACATAGACAATATTGTCTTTTTTATATTTCGATATCAGCCAGTCTCCTGAAAAGCAAGTGCAAATTTGGTATAATAACCCATTTGTGTAGTACTCTGGCACAATAATGCTAATAGAAATAACATGAATTACAATAAAAGGAAATAAATTGGTGTTGATTGCTCCTTGATTCACCTAATTATTCTAACTTTTTTCACATTCTCTCCACTTATTTTGGTCTGAGCAATCGGAGTCTGTGCTAAGCTAGGTTACTTATTTGCAGCATGTCTTACATGCCACTTTGATTAATGTCGGATCGCTTTGAGTAACTCCCAAGTTGCATTAATAATTATATTTTAATACAACTCACAGCTTGTGAGTCGCTAAATGAAAGTGTCATGCTCGCTCTGACTGCCGGCAAAAGCAAGGCAGTGTGTGGTGTTCACTTCTGTGGTAACAGTCAATGACTCCAGTCAACATACATAAATCTTGCATTTGACACCCATGAACAATGGTTTAGCCAGGATCATGATGAATGTGGAGCTGGAAAAAAAGTCATATGAATTCCAATTTGCCTCTTCATACTGGGGGTCGCATTGCTACATATCAGGTCTGTATTGGATTTTAGTAGCACATATGAAAGTGTATTTCAGAATTTGAAGTCAGCACCACTACCAAGCTGTTTTGAGATGACTTTATCAAAATCAACGCACTATATTGCAGTCATATTATAAAAAAAGGAGGGGGTGGGGGGTATGATGATGATGATGATGTCTGGCAGGAAGTTGATTCATTCGAGCACACAGTAAGGACCGAAATGGAAAAGTTGAAGATTGGGGAAAAAAATGACTTCCCAATCTCAGTGATCCTGTGCCCACTGTAGCTTCAGATTCCTGCTCTTGGCTGACAAGAGTGGAATTGAGATGATTTGGTCTTCTGCTGTTATAGGCCATTGCCTCAAGGTTCAGCATTCACTGTGTGTCAGTCTGCTGCTTTACCATGGTTGTAAGGGGTGCATTTTTTTCTGGATTTGCCTTAGCCTTTCTGCTTAAACTAGTATGGTCATTCTCCTCTAACCTCTCATTACTGAGGTGTTACTGCCTACTGGATTTGGCATTTATTTATTTATTTATTTATTTATTCATTAAAATACTTACTTACACTTGTGCGTTAACCTTCAAGACCGTTCTGTGTAAAAGTCCCAGTAACTTTGTAAAATATTCATGTCACTACATCTGCAATACAAGAACAAGCCAGGACTCCGGTACCCAGAATGCTCAGCGGCAACACAAGATGGCCGTGCTAGGTACTTCACAAGCAACCCATTCTAGTTGTATTTTCCTTGCCTGTTTTGTGTTGCTAATTAGCTTCACCTACGTCTTGCTACCCATGTCTGTGTGTGTTTATTTAAACCCTTTTGTAAAATAATTGGCTTTCCCATGCCGTTATCAAGCTGTTCTGTTTATGCTTTTGTTATTCTGGTATTTTGACTCTAGTTCTTGTTTTTGACCGTGATTTCTGTCTCTGCCTGTAATATCCAGTTTGTAGATCACCTAACCTTTTGTCTGTTTTCTCACTTTGATTGCGGACTGGGCTTTAGATTTGTCTACTCGTTTTTTTAATAAACACCACAACTGTGTCCAACCCAGCCTTTGGAAGTGTCTGTACACTCCAGCCATACCAATTCGTAACAGTCTGCATGGCACCTCGCACCAATAATCATGCAAACTCACTTGTTTAGTGTGAAAGTTATCAAAAGTTATTGACGTTATGTAATGCTGCCATATCGTTTCTGATTGTATAACTAATACTAAGGAATAGACAGGGGTACTGATCATTTTATTAAAGTAGCTGATGATGTAACTGATGTATTGATATATTAAGTATTGTCCTTATATATGGACCTTTTAGCATAGTGTTACCCTTATTTTTGTCTGAGTGGTAAAACAATACTGATGAATAAAATATGGAGGAAACAGGAGATGAAAAAGCACCTTCATGTTTCAGATTTACAAACACCGGTTAAAAGGGTTAAAGGGTCCTATTTTAGCTTGAGCCATTCTGTGCGGCATAGTATATGACTAGGTATGGCGTATTCACCCGAAGGCCATGAATCGCCTAGGGCTGTAAGTCGCAGCGTGTGACAATCGATGGGCAGCTCTCTTTCCTTCTAACAAACACAACAGACGGCTCCTTCTTTCTGCCACTTTTTGATGTTTTTCATATCAAACCGAGTAAAAGGCTTAGCAGCTACCCAGTGCAACTGTCATATAGCACACACACAGAGAGAGAGAGATGGCCAGAATTTATCTACAGCCATGCAAACTGCAGCATCGCTACAGAATTTACAACTAGTACATAAAGGAGCATGCAACCTCCCTTTTAAACTGTATAATCTATAAAATCTATGATTTTTCAATCGAGACAACCCTCTGCATGTAACTCATCTGTGCAGTAAAACACACACTGAGGAGAAGTGGAAACATTTGGGCAATCCTATCCATGGCACCATAGTGAGCAGTCAGGGAGCAGTTAGGTGTCTTTCTCAAGGGCACTGCAGTCGGGTCTTTTCGCTATGGGGATTGAACTGCCAATCTTACATTTTACATTTACATTTACGGCATTTGGCAGACTTGTAAGGTTACTGGTATTACAGGTAGGTCAACATAGTGTTAAGAGTGTTGCCCAAGGACCCTTATTGGTGTAGTACAGACTGGGAATCAAACCCAGGTCTTTCACATAGGAGCCAACCACTTCCGGTCATAAAACGGTTCTCTAATCTCGAGCCACGGCTGCTCCCAAAGTGCAATGCTACCTGAAAAAGAATACCTCACACATATAGGACTATGCTCTCAGTCAATATTAGGTGTACACAGTGTCCATTACCCTATATATCAATCAGCCAATTAACTATGATTGTGAAGTTCTGGTGTAGTGAGGTGGGACCGCAGGTAATGATGTAGTTTAATTGTCAAGTGTCATTGGTGTTTTTCCTAGTTGGCCAGCTCCATTTTAAAGTTCACCCAAAGGTCTCTGAGGGTATATTTATCTTCTTTTTTTATTTACCCATGATTTATGGTTGTAGTAGTAGATAATATCCCCATTGGTGATTTAAGAAATTGTTCAGAGGTTTCTCCATTACGCCAGGGGGAAAATGCCCTTGGATCATTTAAGCCATTTTGTATTATCCTATCCTCTCCATGGCTCTTTGTTTAGCTCTTAGCTCATTCCAGCATGATGCTCTAGGAAGCACAATACCTCCACTTAATATGACTTTCCCTCCAGCCTTTCAGAATGAATAAATAACTGGGTGGAATTCATTCATGTACATACTATCCCATATACCACAAACCATCTCAACACCTGGTTGCTGTGAATGTATGTGTGAGGTTGTGTTCTTCACCTTGTCACAGTCTTTTACACTGAGCTTAGCACTTTGTGTGGTTTGTTACTATGTGCTGAATAATTACTCTATTTTTTTTTATTATCTAGAGCAGCACAGTGGGGGCTGCTACACAGCTCCAGGGATGTGGGGTTGTGGGTTCGAGTCTCGCTCGCTCTGGCTCTGTTGGTTTTTGCCGGTGCTCTGGTTTCCTTTCTTCTTCTAAAAAAACACACATGGTAGGTAAATTTAAAGTGTGTAATTGCCGTAGGTATGATCATATAAGTGAATCTCTCTCTCTCTCTCTCTCTCTCTGTATGTGTGGGAGGGTACACTACAATGTCCATGGGGCATTCCTGCCTTGCACCCAATGATTCCAGGTGGGGCTCTGGACAAACAGCGACCCTGATGGACGAAGCGAATAAAATAATGACTGACTGATTTATTATTTATACACAGTGGTTTTTCTATTCTCCTGATGTCTTTTGTTGCTGAGGCACCCAAATTACATCTTGGGATCTAAAAAAATTCATGCATCCATCTATCCATGCATCCATATATTACTACAGTAATAAGAATGAATTCACATCTGTTGATCATTTCCTTTCATTCACTTAAAAAGCTTGTGATTGGGGAGCCACAGTCTTGTTTTTTGTCCTGTCCATAGTGTTTCTATGCCTTCTACCCAATGAGTTCTGTGGACTCCAACACCATTCACTACCCAGTAGTAGAAAACATAACTTACATAATTTGGTAAGATGACATACATCTATCATTGTCAGTGACTGACCATTTCTGCTTAGTCCAAAACAAGTTCAATACCCTGAATCATCCAACTGCTAGGCAGTCTTAGACTACAGTGCATACTGAGATTTGAGATACTGCACCATTTACATTCATTCAAGTAAACATTTTTTATTCATCTAACATCTCTCTCTCTGACACACACATGGAAGTTTTCAGCACTTCTTTAATATGAAGGATATTTCTTGTATACGAGTAAAAAGGGGAAAAAAGGAACATTTGTTTATAATACATAACGTATCTCAGCAGTGTGACATGGCAGTGGAATATGGAGTCATCCATATTCATGAGGTGAAGCCTCATTGGTTTAGCGCAGAGAAGGTTTTACATTAAATTTGCATCAGATACTGTATCATTGGATTTGAGGCTTTCAGGCGACGGAAACCAACTGTGCTCACGAACTGCGAAGGAAAAGCTGTAAAAGTTTATAAAGGGTGTATTTGGTGTTCTAAACCCCAGGTAGTTGTGTTTCATTTTAACACTGTTGAGTAACAGTGTGTGGGGAAAGTTTAAAGGTTCAGATGTTTAAAGTTACACCGTTCATGTCCTGCGTTCATTCTGACGGGTTTGGCTTCCTCCTATAGGACAATGCACCACCACGGACCTCTAGAGATGCCAAATTATGGTTATCAAACACATCTGGGATGCTATTCAATGCACAGTGGAACACAGAAATCGTACACTTCAGAATACAGCAGAACTGTGGAGCGTTCTGCTGCAGGTATGGTGTTCATTACCTGTAGAATATTTTCACTAGCTGGTGGAGCCCATGGCCCATTGGGCACCTACCAATATTGGACTGGTGTACCAGTTTTTTTGGGGCATTTCAGTGTACATTCAGTCATGCAATCAATACATGTTTGATTTTCAGTTTTCAGTAAATGCTTTTCTATTTCCTGGTTGGAAAAATGCTAATAGATAAATAAAGCAAATCATTTTTTGGCAAGTGCAGAGAAATTTATGCAAATCAACCACCAAGGAGAATACAGAGTCAGTAGCAAATAAATTAATAAACAATAATATAATGAACTAGTTTTCAAGCTTTTTTTGAACCATATCCAGCATTTCTTTTCTTTTCTTTTTCTATCCAGAACCTATTGCATTTCTACAGTGCTCCAGCACTGTACTGTGGGTCACTTTTGCAACTCGCTTCTACAAATAAAATGCTCTTATTCACGGCAATCAAACTGCACTACAGTTCACTTGCAACTGAGCTGAAAGCACTTTGCGTAGACTCTCTCAGACTGGTTGTTTCATTGTAATGTTATCACCCACACACAAAAAAAGGTAAATAGACCACTATGCATTACCGTCACGATTGGTTAATTCCTGAGCTCAGGTTACTGCTTCAGTATTACATGTTCTTGCAGTGGGGAAGGCGGGAAGGAGGGTTCCTGCAGGTTTGCTGCTTTCTTTCTACTTCCCAGAAACTTACAAGTAGGTCGAATGGCTAAGTACTCTAAATCGCTCCTAGGTATAAATAAGTAGGACTGGTATTCCACCCAATGTGTATAACATGCAATGTTCCAGTGTATTTACTGTGACCTTGACTGAGTCTGTTTATCTATCTATTTATCTATATATCTGACTATCTAAAGGTTGATGTGGATGTTTCTTGAAGCAATTTTTGACATCTATTTATGCCAAAAAAAAAAAAAAGAAAGTGTGTGAGGCTGGGTCTGAGACAGGTGAGACGGTATTTCATGCCATTATTTGTATACTACATCAGCATCTTAGTTGCAGTGCAAAAGTAAGGAAACAAATGTGTCTCGGCTGATTGACTGCCTTTGGGGTAAGAGAAAAAATGTGCAAATTAGATCACCCCCCCCGAACTATTCCTTAAAAGAGCAAGAGACTGAAATATATAACGAGAGAGAGAGGAAGGGAGAAGGAGATTGATATAAAAGGAAGAATCAGGATGACTGATGAGTTGTGATTTGTCATGTTGTGTGTTTGCACTAAAATACAGCTCCGGCTTTGGCACTCTGTGTTCTGCATCCTCCTGGAACAGGCGTCTCTGTGCCTTAAGCCGCGGTGTGTCTGGTTTCGGGCGCCCAGTGGCAGGCACGCATTATTAAACCAATAAAAACATCACGCTGCTGGCGTTCTTGTGCGCCTCCATGGCAGAGGGCAGGATTTAACTGGTATTACTCTCTTGCTGTGATCAGGGAGTTTTAAATCACGTGCCTAGCTGGTATCTGTGGGCCGAGCGGGAGGACGAGGTGTTTGGCAGGCGAGCATGTGTTGGAGTTTATGAGTCTATCCATCCTTTAGCTCTCGGGGGCCTGTGGGACCTGGAGCTTCTCCTCTCCTCCTCGTTCCCTCCTCCTCCTCTCGGCGCGTATCGACTGAAGGCGGTTTAGCGGGCCATGCCGGCGTGCTCACACTACACTTTTTACAAGTGTCGAGAGAACGCTGGAGGCGAGCTCTGCCAGCATCTATCCGCATGATTATTCGTATTTGCGTGCAGATATCTGCAGGGTGTTAGAGCCCAGCGCACAGAGGATTGGGAAAAATAACAACATCCTGTGTGAGACACGATATGGCAGGTGGTGTATCGCCACGCTCGGAGCTGACCTTATCTGTTTATTTAGTGCAGGAGAGACTGATACACTCACAACCTCCCATTACACTCAGAAAATACTGCACACACACACACACACACACACACACACACATGCATACACACACACACACACACACACACACACACACATGCATACACAAGTGGGAGAGTAGAGAAGCTGTGACTGGACAGAGTAAAAAAAAGAGCAGATAGGAAAGAGACCAGACTGAAATAGAAAGAAATGGAGGTGAAGGGAGGGAGAGAGACAGCTACATGGCATGTGGCAGGACAGAGAGGAAATAAAAAAGAGAACGATATCGGAACATTTAGTACATATATGAAAGGTTCTATGAAGGGTAGATTTTTATATTACAAAAATACTGTTTTGCTTCACATGTAAAAACAATTTTGCTTACATACAAAAAAATACAATATATATATATATATATATATATATATATATATATATATATATTCAGAAATAAAAT
>JAOVVF010000048.1:20799191-20811290 GCA_028565595.1 Duopalatinus emarginatus
AACCTCATAGTTACATAGTTACCACTACTCATAATAATAATAATAATAATAATAATAATAATAATAATAATAATAATAATAATAATAATAATAGTATGGACCTAAAAAATAGTCTATCTATCTATCTTTCTATGCAAGGTGGTATAGTGGTGGTGGCGCCGGTAAGGTGGGGGGAAGGGGGTTGCCAGGAGGAAGGGGGGCCCCAACTGCAATAAACCAGCTTTGGGGGGGACCAGCTTGCAAAAGGTTGAGAACCACTGTACTACTGCATTGTGGAGGATGCTGGAGAGTATCCCAGTGCTCATGGACAGGTCACCAGTCAATTGCAGGGCAGACATCATTAAATTCAATTCTTTTTGTAAGCAGCTTTACAGAAACATGGGATCTGAATTGATACATTTATGTACATTTTAGAAATTACATTTATATACATTTATATGCATTTTATCCCTGATGAGCAAAACTCCCTAAGATGTCAAGGAAGAAACCTTGAGACGAACCAGACTCAAAAAGGAACCCAATCTCATTTGGGTGGCATGGATAGTGTGATAAATAATCCCTTGCTCTATATTATAGGT
Source organism: Duopalatinus emarginatus (assembly GCA_028565595.1). NCBI lineage: Eukaryota > Metazoa > Chordata > Actinopteri > Siluriformes > Pimelodidae > Duopalatinus > Duopalatinus emarginatus. The sequence goes on from JAOVVF010000048.1 coordinate 20,799,770, forward strand.
TGAATATGAAGTCTGATTTTTGTCAACTGTTTACTGATGGACACATGGCTGATGGACAGTACAACTGTTCAGGAGGTCCTCCTGGAGGAAACCTACACAGACACAGGGAGAACATGCAAACTCCACAAAGAACGCACCCTGGCCGACTGTCCTGGGAATCAAGCCCAGACCCTTCTTGCTGTGAGGTGGCAAATTACCCTGAACACCCTAATTTATACTTAAGTATATTTAATATATATTTACTATGTAAGTACTGTTGTGAGATAGAGTTTAACTGTGATATGCCCTTGTGTGTGGGTATCGGCTGATCCCCAAGGATACAGAAAAAATTCAGCATCATGAGCAATTACGGTGCATTATAATGACATGATTGACAATAAATGTCATGGGACTTGCTCATTATTACACTTTTCTATATGCATATGGTCATGAGTAGTTTTAAATATATGCACATCCACACACACACACACAAGGATAAAGTCAATAAATTACATTCTGTGCTTTAAAATGTGCATATGCATGGTTCCACAAAAGACTACGCATATGCACGGTTGATAAATGAGACACCAGATTTGGGATACATTCATTGTATTGTAATTCAATACATACAGTGTCTGATATGTGTAACTGTTACCGTGGATGGTGTTCAAGATTTTGTGCCGTCTGAATAAACGCGTTAAATATTTCTCTATCAGATCTAAGTCTTATTTGTATGTATTTTTTAAATCCTGTTTAACTGTTCAGATATGCACTTCAATTTCAGCAGACAAATTGGAATTCATGTATTTTTGCAACATGGAGACAATTTACAAAAATTAGCATGTCGTTGCATATAAGAGACACGTTTTCTTTCGTTTGTTTAAAATCTTAGCATTAGTACAGATGCAACAGATGATACAGATGTAGAGACCTGAAAGAGTATTTGATTTACATTATGGTGCTGATGGGGTGTGTGCATGGGGCTACGTACTCCATGTATAATACTAACCAGTAGTCTATGGAGTAAATGTGTTTCAGGATGAGATATTTCAGGTGGAGTGGAAATAAAAGATGAAGGAAGCAAGACAACTGTAACAACCACTGTTTTTTTGTTTCAAGATTTTTTCACTCTTGGACCAAATTAAATCCACACCCAGGACCAATTGTGTGCTTCAGGAGATGGGCTCATAATTACACATTTCCTTTCCTTTCATTTTTTTACACAGAGTTGCAAAATGGTAGGAATTATGCTAAACCATTTGCTTGTTTTTTTTTTTCCTTTGGTACCAAAATTCAAGCAGTGACGAAAAGTGCTTTTTGGATGCATGCCATGTCATAGTGTATGAATAACTGCAACACGTATGGATTTAGTTGAAAATAGCAGTAGATTGAAAATAAAGGCTGACACGCCAGAATTTAACAGACTGATAGAGGACAGTATCATCTTGTAAAGTGCTACTGATGTCCATGATTTTACTAATGTTGAATTTAAAGAAGAGGAAAATGTTTTTTTTGGCAGGAGATATTACATGCCCAGGCATGTTATTTAAAAAAAATAAAAAAATTGGTTCAGTTCCTGCTGGCATCAGGAAGATTGTGGAAACATTATTTTACTGACATAAGAACTTGAACACACAGGTTATTTTAAATGTGTTAGTCCATGTTGGATGTCTTTTAGTCTGCACGTCATTTGCTAGAACTCTGGACTAATGTTTGACAGTATCATCTTGTGCAGTCTTAGTGATGTCCATGATTTTGCTAGTGTGGTATTTACAGAATGGAGAAAACGGTTCTTGGCAGCGGATATTACACGCCCAGGCAGGTAAAAATGCTGCAGTGATTTTTTTTTCTCTTGCAAAAATACGTTCAGCTTCTGCACCAAAATGTTGTAGATCTGGAACAAAGAACTGCTGACATCAGGCAGATTGTGGAAACATTTTTTCAATGCCATGACAGCTCGAGCACCCGGGTTAATTTAAATATATATCATGTTTTACTAATATTTTATGTGGATAGTCCACCAACAGAAGGTGTACAGAGTATTTATAATATTTTAACAGTAACCTATGCTACACAAATGCTCTACAATGTATGTACAAATAGTCTTTGTTATACATTCTAACTCTCACCCCTAATGTCAGTACTGTTTTAAGTCTTTATGACATTCTTGGCAAAATTGAATGCTATCCAGCAAAAGTCTTAAAGTTTTTATGACATTGCAAATTCAAAAATCTAATCCTAGCACTGGTAAAATGTAGTCTGTAGTTATGTTTATGGTATGTTTTTGGTAAATGTACTCCATAGTTCATCTGTTAAACATCCATAAACTAAGTGAAACTGAATCTCATTCTGTAAACCTGCTGTAACTAGGGGGCAGCCGTGGCCTAGTGGTTAGGGAATCAGTCTAATGACTCGAAAGTCCCAGGTTCAATCCCCACACAGGGTAAGGCACCACTTAGGTGCCCTTGAGCAAGGCACCTAACTACGCAACTACCCCCCAGGTGCCATGGCTTTGGTCTGCCCCCCACTCTTGGCAAGTGTGTTCACTGCCCCGAAAGGGTTCCTTGTTGTGTGTGTTTCACTGCACGGATGGGTTCCTTGTTGTGTGTGTTTCACTACACGGATGGGTTAAATGCCCAGGTCACATTCTGCTGTGTCCAAAGACAGTATGCAAACAGTTCACTTTCATTCAAATCTGATCCATGTTTTAGATATGAAAGGGAAATATTTGCCTCACAGAGTAATGTGACCTTTAAACCATCCGTGCCGTTATATAATATAACTAAGTATTATACATTATATATTATATATATATATAGGGATGTGGAGTGATTTTAAACAAACACAATAGTGAAGGGAAGATGCACTGATAATCATAATGCATAAAAAACATTATTTTGATCATCCACACATTTAGAATAAATAACTGAAACAATAAAAACATGTGAATCATTGTCTGTGTTCTGTATAAAATGCCAAATGAAGTGACTTTAACTGGTAAAATATGGAACATGGACAGAATTTAAACTTCCACTTATTTTTATTTAACAAGGAAGCTTGTTATTGTTGTATGGAATGACACCACGAGTTATGTATATTGGGTTAAGGTTTCACGTAAAAATGTAGAATAATTTTAATTTGGCACACCATAAGGACACAGAAGTTTGCTGTTATAATATAATGTTAAGCCCTCCTAAAAGTGATGTAATATTCAACAAAAATCACTAAACATCAAACATAATGAAGGCAACTTTTATGACACAAGTTGTGACCAATGTGACCAATGATGGGTTATGTGTAGCTAAAATTGGTTTATTATAACCCAGCATCAATTTCCACCCATATTTCTGGGTTATTCAGCATATTTATGATTATTTTTCACCCAGACTGGATTTTAATACTGTTTAATCAGAAACTGTAACTGTTTTTAAAACTTTTGAAGCTTTTACTTTTCTGGACTCCAGCTAGATGTTTGCCATAAATGTATTTTAAATAACTTTTACAAAGCATAAAATTAGTTTGCCACAAAGCTCACATTTGAATATTCCAGGTAACGTCACTCACCCAACTTCATTTCATTTAGATTTTTTAAACGATATTTCAAACGTATTTAATAGATCGATTTTAATTTGCACTTAACTACTAGTTAAATAAATTATTATGTTTAAATCATTGTATACTTTACAATCAATTGTAACAGGTAAAACATTTTTGGATGTTACTTTTGGAACATAAAAAAAAAATAATGGGCAGACATAATCCACCAGAACAGCTTTAGTATGACTCTGGAATTGAACTGAGACAATGGACTCCACAAGAGACCTCTGTAGGTATCTTACACCAAGACATTAGCAACAGGTCCTACTGTGGATATTCTGTGGGATCCGACCAGACAGCCCCATGCACATTACTGAGTCTTGGGTGAGTCTTTTTCTTCTGACATAGGAGAAAATTAATGCTACATGGTAATAGAATATGGGTGCTTGAATTCTTTGACTGGGAATACATTAGCTAGCTTGACGTCATGGTTTAAACATATATGTATATTTAGTTTGATGTTACATACAACTGAGAACACCTAAGGCTTTTACCAAGAGCTCTGTCCGTTCGGCTCAGAGGAACAGTGCTGAGAGTGAAGGCGCTCATGATTTACTCCACGGTTCCGAACAAGCTGTTAGTGCAAATAAAGCCATTATCTCGACATGATGCCGCAAAATCTCTTTTTAAATAAATAAAACACAAACACTCTCATTATGCTGAGAAATAATGTATCATAAGTGGTTTGGAGTTCTTCGGGGAAAAGGGGGGGAGGAAGGGGGGGCAGAGAAGTGAAAGAAAACATTTTAATCACACCCACGAGCGCTGCTGTAAATCGGCCAAATTCAGAGTGCAGAGCTCTATCCGACGCAGTGTGTGAGTCGGGTCAGTGAGTACACACACACACACACACACACACACACACACACACACTGAGAGAGAGGTGAGCACTCACTCACTCTGTGATCCCCCCTTACAGCAGCTCCAGTGTTCTGAGCTATATTTATAACAGGTTACGGAGGACTCGGTGAGGCTGATTGCTTGAGAACATAAGAATACACATCAACTTTGTGAAATAAGGATTGAAACTTGAGAATATCGAATCAACTTTGAGAATATTGAGTGCAACCCAGAGTTTGTATAACACACAGTGGCAACATTTACATTGGCAGTTTATAATTCTGCCTTCAGGTTGGCGTCTCTGCTGTCCCTGGCGTAAACACCCAGGGTTATATATTCAGGCAATGTAAATGTCAATATGATCCCACCCACACACACACACAACCTGACAGGTGAATTTCCACACATATAATTCACCAGTGACCCTCCAGACTAAGTCAAGCGGAGGCTTCTAATTCTGTCATTCGGACTGAATTGGTTTCAACTGAAATAAATTGAAATCATCAGATGTGTTTTAAACAGTGTTCTGAACACACAAATACAGATATGAATAGGAGACATGCTACGATTATTAAATGTCATATAAAATATTACAATATTACATGGTTGTAACTTTCTTACTTCTGCCTGGGGAAAACCAATCGACTCAATTCAAGGTAGAGAGATGGACGGTTCATGGTTCATACCGTCACCCGCCGACACCCCCACCCCCCTCTCACGCATTCACTCAGGTTTGATGACAGTAAAGTAGCTGGCCACTTTATCTCCCAGAGCACCTTCGTGTCTGTGACACCTTCTGGTCCTCCCTTGTAGTTATGCTGTCTTAGCTAGTCTATGTTCAGAGGCCACACCTCCTTCACAGAGACTGATATGTCCATAGGCCACACCCGCTTTACAGAGACTGATGTGTATAGATGCCACACCTCCTTCACAGAAATTGATGTGTCCATAGGCCACACCCCTTCACAGAAATTGATGTGTCCATAGGCCACACCCCTTCACAGAGATTGATATGTACAGAAGCTACACCCCCTCACAGAGAATGATATGTCCAGAGGCCACACTCCTTTACAGGCTAATATATATACAGAGGCCATACCCTTCACAGAGTCTATTATAGACAGAGGCCACACCCTGCATAGAGCCTGATATGTAGAGGCCACACCCCTTCTGAAAGACTAATATGTACAGAGGCCACACCCTTCATAGAGCCTGATATGTAGAGGCCACACCCCTTCTGAAAGACTAATATGTAGAGAACACCCCGATTTCTGATTCCTCCTGCTTCCCAAACCTGCCTGATCCACTCTGATCCCTCTTTATCTTCTTGGAGTCTCATCTGACCTGACATAGACATGGACAGTCTATAGAACACCATAACGGACCCAGATGAGGATGGGTTCCCTTATGAGTCTGAATCACTCTTAAGGTTTCTTCCTCTTGTTATCTCAGAGAGTTTTTCCTTGCCTTTGTCGCCACTGGCGTCTCATCAGGGCTAAAATTTCTATAAATGTATAACCCGTTCCAATATTTCTGTAAAGCTGCTTTGGGACAGTAAATTGAATTGAATTTAATTCGGGAATACTGCTTAATCAACATGGCTACATAAAGCATCAGTAGTAAACAAAGCAGCACTTCTTTCCTTTAAATGAGAAATTCTGTATGTAAAAGTGTATGTAAAAGTTGCTCCAGGCCGATCAACAACCAGAGGTATCAGCTTATTTAATCTATAACACTGACTGTACACTTGGCTGGTAGCTTGTTGCTAGCAAAATACAAACATGGCGGACATCCTATTGTTATTCCACACTTTGTAACCTGAATGCACAAGGTTAAAAATGATACTGATATTTACAGGGGAAGGACAGTGGTGCAGTGGGTAGTGCTGCTGTGTCACAGCAAAAAGTGCCTGGGTTTTATTCCTCACCTGGGTGGTCAGGAAGGGAGTGTGCATGGCCCGTGTCTGTGTCTGGGTTTCTGGGCTACCATCAGAAAATCTGGTTTCCTCCCAAAGACATGCAGTCAGGTGACTTAGAGATACTAAACTGTGTGTGTGTGTGTGTTTGTGTGTGTGTGTGTGTGTGTGTGTGTGTGTGTGTGTGTGTGTGTATATGTGTGCACCCTGTAATGGACTGGTGACGTGTCCAGGTATATGTTCTATGTTGATCACCTATCCATATGATAATAATATATAAAACATACTTCGCCTACTACTACTACTACTACTACTACTACTACTAATAATAATAATAATAATAATAATAATAATAATAATAATAATAAAACTCAGTCAGTCATTCTCTTATCCGTAATATCTGTCGGGGTCACTTTTCATCTGGAGCACACTCGGAATCATTGGGAGCAAGGCAGGAATAACCCCCACCCAACCCGCAACAGGGCGCCAATCCATCTCAGGGTAACGCCCACACATCCCATACATGTTTTTCGGGGGGTGGAAGGAAACCAAAGCACACGGGGAGAACACACCAAACTCCTCACTAACACTCACACTACCTATGGTGATACCATGTCACCAGTAATAATAATAATAATAATAATAATAATAATAATAATAATAATCAGCTTGAACTCTGTTACAATATGAGCAAGAAAAAGATGACAAAACCAACACAAATCTGTAGATTTATAAATAAAAGATACACAAGGACACAAATACAACACATTTAAAGTAAACCGCTTTAGATAAAAAAGAATTAAAGAGTTAAATTTTTACAAAGCAGTACATTTAAATGGTAAAGTAATAAGATGGTTGTTGAGCTGTTTTTGTGCTGATGAAAAGATGAGCGGTTGTATCAGTCTCAGAATAATGCTTTTTTAAGTGACTTATTCATCTGTATTCATTCCTGCTGCTCCACTTTGGCTTTTGGCTTATGGGCATAATGTCATTTAGTCATTCAGTGGGAGCTGTAAGCTGGTGCGTACATTTTCAAAGTGCACTGTGAAATGGGGCTACGTTCTATTATCTATAAACAAAACAGATGATTTCTGACTAAAGTAGTCAGCACTGTATATATTTTTTTGCATGCACATTCAGACGTGCCAACCAGACCCTACCACCCACCCCCTTTCTCCCAGCTGAAATTACACAATCACGCATCATCGTGCAGTTCTTCCCATCACAACACCGATTTCCAAACACACAAACATATGCTAATGTTCCGCTCTATATACACAGCTCTCCGCTTTAGTACTTTTGGAAAATAGAAGAACGCCTTCAACTGATCGTTGTTTATATGTCACTGTGTCAGGATAGCATTTGTCTGTGTGATTTAAAAATCACCAGGATGTTTTTTTTTGCTCCCTTTAGGGACAGGGTGTATGCTGAGATGTGTCCATACGCAAGCGCTCAGCTGGAACTGTACAGGAGAACATGCAGGAGAAGAGAGGAGGAGGAATAGAAGATAGGGAGGTGGAGGTAGAGATGCAGAAGAGACAGATGGGGGGGGGTGTTAGAAAAAAATGTGAGAAAGTAAGTGAGGGTTATATGATAAGAATATGGAAAGAATATGAAAGAATATGAAAAGAACAGCCAGAGACAGACATGCAGACAACTTTCATAATATCATGTTTTTCTACTGATAATGACAAAATGCTCACTATGAGCTGAAGTAAAGTAGAATTTATTGCGTGGAATAAAATATTAAGCGAACAAGCAAATAAATATGCCTATTGTATAATGTGTTGTGTTTCTATAATTCAAATGACAGCAACCTTATGGGAAGTCATATGGGATAACAGTATATAAATTGCTTATAGATTCGGAAACTCCCACACCTGTATCATTTGTGATGTGTTGGAGGAGCATTATAGAGAGTTTGGATGAATAGTGTGGCCTAAATGCTGCCCCAATGAGAGCCCAATCGAGCATTTATGGGTTGAGGCAGAGAGGTCAATTCGCACCGGAGATCCTACGTCTATAAAAACCACTAAGCTGTGGGAGGATATCCAGAGATCATGGCACAACATCCCTCCAGATGTACATTTGCACAATTGATGCCACCTCAAGATGCTGCACTTTGCCAGGCTGGGGAGGATCCTACAACATACTAATGTTTCTACCATGACTTTTGGCATGTCAGTGTATAAGTATTAGTGAGGCAGCTGTGGCCTCTCCGGGCAAGTGTGTTCACTGCCCCCTAGTGTCGTGGTTGGTGTGGTACAGTGGTAACATCACTGGGCTCCCATGTGAGAGACCTGGGTTCGATTCCCGGCCTAGGCAGCCAGTCTGTGCTACACCAATAAGGGTCCTTGGGCAAGACTCCTAACACTGTGTTGGCCTACCTGTAATATCAATAACCTTGTAAGTTGCTCTGGATAAGAGCGTCTGCTAAATGCCATAAATGTAAATGTGAATGATTCAGACAATATGGTTACCTTCAGAAGCCGTTTTAATCCCCACCCCACCCCCTAAACCACTTTTTTTCCAATACTATTGTGAATATATATTGAAAAACAGACTTTAACACAATGCATTAGCAGCAATTTTTACACAATTTGAAACAACACCTTCAAATGAACAGGTCACTAAAGAAAATATTCCCCCTTTAATACAAAATAACACACATGATCAGTACATCATCCAGTATCTTCTCAATCTTAGCTCAAATTTCTCAAATCAATGACACAATCACTGGAATATAAAGAAGAAACCATGCTTCTTAAGAACAGATTAAGAAATTTGTAGTATAATTCAACTGATAAAAACTTTGTTCTAGTGGTCACAAATGTTTAGTAAATTCCCAAATCAATTACCATGAGTTCTCTCACACCTACTAGTGGTACTAAAACTGAGATATGAGACTGTCACCAAAAAGAAGATCAAAGAAATATTTTTATGAATCAGTCTGTAGCTCTATCTGGATGATATTAAATTTGCATGATGTCCTGGGGTAATTTCCTGTTTTACAGATGCTCCTTTGTGATTTTATTTCCATTCGGTTCGGCCATTTAGGTGTTTTTCTCTGTCCTACACTGAGAAAATTATGTGACAAATTACCCAGCTACTGTTTTTTGCCAAACTCAGTGGACATCTGATCGTTTTATTCCTCTCCTGATGCACATATGTGATTTTCTATGCAGATTTCTTCCTCGCACTGGAAAAAAAAGATGTTTGACTGATGCTACCTGCTATACCTAGTCTTGTAGCATGTGTATCAGTGACCTCTTCATAGACACTTTGCTTCACTCCAAACTGACATAAGAGCTCGTGTCTGTCTGCTCTACTCTTGAATCACTTGGATGTAGTGTTGTGAATGGAGTGTGGTTATATATCCTGTGCTAATTTGATTGCTGTTCTGATGCGGGTGTTTTAGCACTGAGAGGTGTAAAAGGGATAAAAAAGAAAAGTGGTCATTTTAAACCATTTCTATCGTTCTGTTTCTTTTAAAATATATACTGGATTAAAAATGTTACTTGTTAAAGATGTCAAATTTTGACTGGATTCTGGTATAATGGGTGTAGTTTTAATCATGATTTCACTGGATGATAATAAAGACAGGCCAGTGCTTTTAAAGAAGACATATTACACCAATTATCCACAAGGTAATACAGTTCTCGAGAGTTTTACTAAAACTGTGACATTCTTTGGTTAAAATGTCAGGTGTCTTTTCACCATTTCTAAAACAGTTCTTTCCAAACGCTCAGTTTCAGTGCCTGTTACTTTAAATGATAATGAGTCGTTGCTCACTCCACCCTCAGCCACAGGGTGTGCCCATAGACATATTATATAGATGATGGTGGCCTATGGAAGTGAGGTCAATAGCAACGTTTGCCAAGGCCACCATTTGGACCTCTGAAGACCTCCTGTTTTTATTTACAACCAATTTAAAGAGTGTCTTTTTATTTAAGGGTTTATGACGTTATACGAAAAACGTTTCTTTATATCTCGGTAGTCAGGCTAAAATTGATGCTATATACTAGAGCCCAACATTTTCCTTTAACTTTGAGGTAATGCCAGACTGTGACTCAACAAATAAACAAACAAAAATGGCACCCCTTCAGAAATGTTATTCTCAAATCTCAACTCTAGGCATTAATACTCATGCAGAAGGTGGAGATAATCTGATGTAGAGGTGGTACTAATCTAATGCGGCCCTGTGTGATGTCACAAAGGGAGCCAAATCTGCACAGCATGTTGAAGCCCATGTTTTCTTATCTAGGCAGCCCACAAAAACTGACTGGGCTGTCTTATTTGTGTGCAAGCACAGTAGGCAAATAATTCGCTTACACTTTACTTTCACTTCACTTATGTCACAGTTTGTGGGCTCTCCAGATACCCAAATGAACACACACAAAATCTGAAAAACCGTTTTTTATAATATGACCCCTTCAGAATAAATGAGGCAGTATATAATATATATATAGGTCCACCCATCCAATAAGAAGAGTGAATTGTCATGTTGGTTGAGATGTTAATAGAAAATGTCTGGGGTATTAGATTCTAACACCTGTGTAGATACCACATTATTTACTCAATGTGTGTCAGATTTCATCCTTTCATAATTTCTCCTCTGTTAAGTACATAGGAGCCTGGTGTAGTATTACTGAAAATAACTACCCAGGACGGGTGCCAAAATGGCCACCAAGTAGACAGACTTTACTAGAAGGACTTTGGCTGAACCATCTCAACTTCAGACTGGGATTTATATAGTGTAATGAGCTTAATCTGAGCACAGCGGGCTCCCAAGTGGCTCAACAGAAAAGCATTTGGCCAATTGTCGATAGATTGCAATAGATGCTACAGCCAACCGTGGCCTGGAGCCAAAGGAGTAAAATTGGCTGTGATCTCGGGTTGGATGGGATGGCAAACTCACTCTCTTCTGTCAATCACAGAGGCACTACCCAATCACAGGCATGTGTACGCTTGTGTATGATGAAGAGGGCAGATAGTGTGAGTTGCTCTGCCCTGTGATGTAGCACCAGCAGCACTTTGAAAGGATCCACTTAGTTGACATTAGAGAATACCATGATCACTCCAGTTACAGAGGTACATAGTAGGAGTTGCTATAGATGACCAACTCTCCTTCTCTGGTCATGTTGCTAACTTGGCTCGGTCATGCAGGTTTCTCCTTCACAACATCCAGAG
>JAOVVF010000048.1:20841427-20861932 GCA_028565595.1 Duopalatinus emarginatus
GCTTAATGATAGCTATCATTTAAATCTGTTAAAAATACACCAAAATGCAAGAAAAGGCATCTAATTAATTAAAAATTACGTTGGGGAGGACCCCGCCCCCCCCCATCTCATCTCATCCATGTGTCCCCCCAACATTAAACATGCTTCCGACGCCAATGCTCTCAAGGCTGACGGCTGTACTAGTTTAGATCGAAATCTAAACATGCCTCAAACCACCAAAGTTCGAAGGCTGATTTGTACAGGTGACATTTCAAATTTGATCAGTGTATTTAATTTTTCTTATAGACTTCCTTTGTTAGCATCATAGCACTGGTAAGACAACAAATAATTCTAGACACCAGACATTAAGAACAAGTATCATTTTTCATTGAATGATTTGAACAAAGCCAGGATATCTCTTTATGTTTTATTATTGTCCTCTTAAGATTTCCACAACTTTATTTTAGTTGAAACCTCGATACTCCAGACGTTCAGTGATTTCCTGACCGGAGAGAGGATGAGCTGAGCTATGAGCAGACAGAACCATCAATCAGCACTCTAAGCAACAGGCAGTTGGAGCAAAAAGGCCTGAGAGAGAACAGACAGAGGTGTGAATTGAGCTCTGGGGGAAAGTAACCAAGGCCATGTACTTTATTACTGTACTTAAGTAGCTGCTTCACGGATTTGAACCTTTGAGCCCCACAGCACTTAAACAAGAAGAAGTCTGTTTATTTTATTGTTTTCCCCACATATATAAACCATTTAAATGGATTTGATGTGTTGTAATGTTGAATGCATGGCGGATTACATAGGCATCAAAAATTTAATTATAAAATTTGAAAATCTTTATTGGAAATATAAAAGTTAGGGCATACAAGTAACAAAACCAGCACTTACATCCTATATAAGCTTCTTTTTAATTATTTTATTAATAATGCAAGTGTCAAAATTTAACTAGGATTAACATAGTAGGAATAAGAATAGGAATAAGCTCATTATGTTGATCACTTGCCTATGTAATTATAACAAATAAATAAACAAACTAACGGATTAACCAAATGACGTAGCTGTGAGGTAGCAGTAAGGTGCAATGTTCGATTCTGAGCTAATGTTACTGTCTGTGTGCTGCTTCCATTCATTTCTCCCCATTCGGGTTCTTCAGTTACATTTACATTTACATTTACGGCATTTAGCAGACGTTCTTATCCAGAGCAACTTACAAGGTTACTGGTATAACAGGTAGGCCAATGTAGTGTTAGAAGTCTTGCCCAAGGACTCTTATTGGTGTAGCACAGACTGGCTGCCCAGACCAGGAATCGAACCCAGGTCTCTCACATGGGAGCCATTGATGTTACCACTGTACCATACCAACCAGTTACCGCCCAAAAACATGCTATTAGTTGACCGGTAAAGATAGATTGCTCCTAGGTATGAATGTGCATCAGTGTGTCTATGCATGGTGCTCTGCGATGCCCCAGCAGGCCTTCCAGGGTGTCTTCGGGGGAAAAGAAATGAAATTAATATATACAAGTGAATAACTGATCAATCTTGTTACAACGGCATGTCAGGCGATATATTAGGCAGCAAATGAACAGTCAGGTTAATGTTTTAAAAAGTTGATGTTTTAGAAGCAGGATAAATGGGCAATATTGTTATACCTAGACAGCTGTGGCGGTGCATCTCCAAAATGGCAGGTCTTGAAGGGTGTTTACCAGTATACAGTGGCCAGTACCTAAAAGTGACAAACAACTGGTGTACTGGTGTACCTAGTAATGAGTGGTAAAAGGCTAACCTATCTGGTCTGATCCCACTGAAGATCCACAGAAGGTGTCCTGGTATCAGATACTACAGAACACCTTCAGAGGTTTTGTGGAGTCCATGCCTTTACTGGTCAAATAGAACTTGGTAGCTGTTTCAGCAGGTGGTTTTAATGTTATGGCTGTATTTTATATTGTGTACATATTTATTTATTCTTACTCATACACTTTTGTAACCATTTCCCAAAGACACCCGAAGGCCTGCAGGTGCATCACAGAGCATCATACATAGACACACATTCATACCTTGGAGCAATTTTCACTGGTTTGGGGAATTTTGTATTGGCAAAATGATCCAAGAAACAATATTAGACGGGCAGTAGGAATTCCTGAACAATAGAAGGGGCTCAAGGTTGTATTGAATTGTACTGAATACACTTATATGCTTAGAACCTAGAAAAACCATTGCAACACATTGCAATTATTTAAGTTAAAGGTTTTCTAAAGTTCCCTTAAAATCAATCAATCTATATATTAAATCTTTACAGTCCACAAACTGCAGACTTATTACAAGTCCAACTCCTACAATTGGCATCCAGTGACCTCCACATATTGTCACATACAGTACAATCTAGAACAGACCCCCCTTACAGGCCTAAGATTTAAACCTACTTAAAAAAACAGAAGTGTGTTTTCCAGTGTGAGAAGAGAGATCAGAGCAAGAAAGAGAGAGAAAGAGAGAGAGAGAGTCAGAAAGGTGAATACAGAGCGATAGGAGTTTATTGAGCATGCTACAGAAAGAGAAAGCACACAAGCACACAGGGAGTGTACAGCATGAGCTTGGTAGAAAAAAAGGATTTTTAATTGCATCACTTCCAAATCACACTGAATTTGTAGATGTAAAAACACAACCCATATAGAAAACACACACAGCCCTTTCATGATTCTGAACCACAGACCACAGATTCTTTAATCTCAATAGAGTACATCAACAAATGTCCTCCGTACTACCCATGTCTGGTAGAAATCCTGATTTTTCTTTTCCCTTGTTGAATGAAAATCAATGCTGAGTGAAATAACTTGATACAACATGCAGAAAAATAAGTCAAAAGGCACAGGAGCTTTGGTCCTAATGATTATCTACCTTACAAGTCAAAAGTGTATATAGTCGTCATGTTTTTTATTCTTAAGTCATTTCAATGTAGAACTCGAAACCAATGAGAACCTTAGACTACTTGGGAAGGTTAAGAAAAGTTTTTTTTTTTTTTGGTGAGGCTCCTCATGAAGCTGCTTGCGAAGACGGCAAAATTAAGAACATCACTATAAGCAGATACATCTAAATATTTAACTGGTAGTGTACATACAAGGGCTTGAATGCTTCACAATGGACATCACAACAAAAAAACAAAAAAAACACAAAGGTTTCAGGTGCAATCAGATTCAGTCAACTGCAAACAAAACCTATTTCAAGGTCTATCTGGTGAGCACAATTCACACAAACGCATGAAAATTAAATTACAGGACATTCAGAAAGATTAATTAATTTAATAACTTGTTTTTAAGACCTACACAAGAGTGTCAAACTGGAACAGTGGGTGTCCAGTGCAAGTGTTAGGTCTGTGTGGGCGCAAGTAATGATCACAGAGGGAACAGGTCTGATCTTAATTCATGCTTTTTTAGATCCTTTAACAAAACTGCCCGAGCTGTTCGGCATGGCAGGAAACGATGTAAGGGTAATGGGGATAGCTGTACAGTCAACGGAAGCTAATTAGCCAAGTGTTTGCCAGGCCAAACTAGTCAAACACATCACTGTTCCTTGTTATTTACAGGTTTCATCTTTAGATGTCCTCTTTTAACCCACCTGCATTGCAAACAATCATTCAGTCAATTACCTTCATAAAACTATTTTATCTCGTGAAAGCAACCGGAGATCTGAAACAAAGGAATGAGTCCCTCTGTGCTCTTTAATTAGAGTTCGTTTCAAGGACAAGTCGCATTGTTAGAGTTGATTGCTGTGTTCATAGTGCTCAGTCCACATCTGATTAGAAGAGTCATCTAAACATAAAAAGACAGAACAGAAAACTGTCTGCTTTTAATAATAATTGCTAAAGATGACTGAATGGACCTTGGGTCAAACGAATGCAACTGTTAGCGTGACCTTACTACCAAAAGCCAGCGGTTAAAGGTTAACAATCTGCTTCACAAAAAAAAAAAAAATGTAATGCATTATTTACATTTATAATGCGTATACTACACTGATCACGGTGTTTGTGTGTGGGTGGGTCGGTCGGTGCTTGCAGGGTTTCCAACATTAATTTTAAACTGTATTAAAAGTGTCCGATCAAACAACAAATAGACACCAGAATGGGTTCTAGCAGGTGGCTGTTCATCAGATCAGTGTCACCTTTATTCAGGTGATTCATAACTTAACAGTGTTCTGCTGAGACGAAAAGAATGCCAATAAAAACTGGCCTTAAATGCTTCAATGTGGTTTTGGAAAAACAAAAAAAAATATTAATGACCACATTTAAAATCATACAGAACAGCAGATCAGAATGGCAGGGCAAGATCTGGGCTGATGAAAACGCCTTACCACAAAGTAATGTGCCTACACTTCCATATTGCCTGTAGAGGATGTAGATGGGGGTAGGGGAGGGGGTTGAATGCTCTTGTGTATTAGTAAGGCACATCTTGTGGAAGCAACCAATGGATAACAACAGGAAGAGAAACACCGAGAAAGAGAGAGCAATGGCACCGGCATGTTTCTAATATGGTCTTCAGGAATGGCTGATACACTGATGAACTCTAATATCGCTCTAATACACTCCACAGAGAGCAGGGGACAAGAACAGGGGGCAGGCTATACTGCCTGCTCAGATGGTGGATTTGGAGAAGGAGACTCGGAGGCGGTGGCCACGGCCCATATCGTAGCTATGGAGGTCGATCAGGGCTTGAATGGCCTCCTCCACTGTCGCCATCTGCAGCAGGGCCATCTTGCGATCTCTGGTGTGAAAAACAAAGAGGTGGACGATCAAATTTGCAGATAAGTTTTAAAAGGAAAAGGGCACAATGTAATGTTTCCTTACATTCATTTGCCGTACGTTTACAAATCAAAGTACTGACCTCAAGGAGGTCTTAATACCTAGTTGGCATGTAGTACTCGGGTGCCTCCAATTATCTTTGAGCACACAAGGTACACTGTATGGCAATATGCATGTGGACACCTGACCCTCACAGCCGTATGTGCACACACATGTGAAAGCACACACAGGATGTCTTTATTTCTTGTAATATTAAGACTTCCCTTCACTGGAGCTAAGATGCACTGCCCGACATCAGTGCCTGACCTCACTAATGCTTTTGTGGCTGAATAGGCAAATCCATACAGCCACACCAAATCTACTGAAAAGCTTTCTCAGAAGAGTGGTGGTCATTATAACAGTCAACGAAGACTACATCTAACACGGGACAAAACCAAAAAAAACTGATGAGTGTTACAGTCAAGCGTCCACATACTGTTGGACTTGGACTATATCAAGTATATCAAGGTCCTTCTTACTTCTTCTGTGGTGTGTAAGAACTGTGGCTCTTAGCTATATGATTTATGGTACATAGTAGAGGTCTGCACTGGGATCGGGTCCCGCGGTTAGCCCAGACGCAAATTTCGTGGGAATGGGCGGTTTGCACTTAGCTGGGGGCAGAAAATGGGCAGCTAAAACAAAACACTGCGGGATTATAGACTATAGCCTAAAGGTAAATAAAATACAGAGAATGAGAATAGAATATGAGACTACCTTTATTTTATTTGAAAACTACATGAAAATAGGAGCGGTATTCCCGACAAGTGCGTCAAAAGCTGCAAACCGGGAAAATGAAACAAACCCCAAGAATCTCTTTAGCAATATCCTATATTACATTTTCTCCTGCGGGATGGGAAAACACAAAATCAATGCATCTCTATCAGTGTGCAGGAATAATTCTCATAGCTTTGCGGGTTGCGGGCGGGAGTGGACATACACATCGCGGGAATGAGCGGACACGCTGTACATGCTGCGGTCGCGGGCGGTAATGGTCAGAAATTCGTCGGGAGCGGGCTGAAGAAAACAGTCCTGTGCAGTTCTCTAGTAAATAGTAGTAGCATTTCTATAATATGTAGTAAAAATAATGCAGTAGTAACGTGTTACAATTTGCAGGTTTTAAAAAGATTGTCCTGTAATTAAAGGTAAAATTCCTTACTGAAAGAACTTGAAGGCCTTCACTGTGCCTCCAGAGTTGGAGAAGAGAAGTCTCAGGTCCTCTTCATTCACCTTTTCACTGTTGAAAGACACAAATGTTCATATTTGGCATATTTGGTTCTACCTCATCTTCAGGAACTTCAAGCATGCAGAGTGGCCACCCAGAGACACCCAGTCATCTGCTACAAACTGGCAGAGTAGCTGTGAGCTAGTTAAGCACTTCTACTCACGGGATGTTGGAGAGGTGAAGTGTAGCTGATGGAGGAAAGATGTTCTGGAAATTCTTTGAGCCAGGCTTTTTGAAACGATGAAGGGGTGAATTGATGAAGTCTTTCGTGAGGCCCTGATCATCCAAGCCTTCTCGAGGAAGCTGCACTGTCTGGTGTTTGGAAAGTGTCACACGGATGATCTTCCCAAACATCTTCTGACCATTCAGGTGGCTCATGGCTAGAGCAAAAAGAAATGAAAATTAAGGTCGTAATTTAAAAGGACAAACAGAATAAAATCTGAAATGATGCTGATTCAAAACTTTGCTTATTCTTAGGTTAAAGCTCATATCATGTCCCTAATTATTTGAGTAGATTTCAAGCTTAAATAAGAAATTTTTGCAATATATAATTATATCAACATAGCTGATGCTTCTGGACCCCACTGCAGTTAATCGGTCCTACCGAGCTGTGCCTGATTTCCGTCTGTCATCTGGATGAGAGCACTGTCCTTCTTATTGTAGAGGATCTTGACTCGTTGCACATCCCCATACACACCTTCAGTTGGGCAGGAGGCAGATGGAGGTAGGAGGAAATGACGAGTGGAGACAGAAGTGAACCATGAAGGACAAGTTAGTGCTTTACAGGCTGGAGCCTGGACACGAAGATGGCATCTTAAACAGAAACAATCTATAGCATAGTGTGTTTATAGAGTAGAGACAAAAAAAAAAAATGATACACCCTCCCATATATAGAGGAGCTATGTGATATGAAAAAGTTAAAAAACGAAAGCCTACATGCAAAATCATCAACCATGCATTACAGTAAGCTGTATATGAGAAGAGACAGAGAGCAAGGTAGAGACAGACTTCAAAAGGCCAAAATAGATCTGATTTAAAATGTGAACAGAAAAATAACTGGTTAATTAAAAGTGTGTCCTGAATTACAGATGTTCCTATTAACTGAATATAAAACAGACAAAACTAAGGGTGTAAGAATATTGAAAGTAATCAAGAAGTAAATTAAATGAAACAATAAATTAAAGAAAGGAGGTAGATTGCCAACGATAACATACCGAAGAGGGTAAAGAGACTTTGGGGCGTAACCATCTTTAGAAGGAGAGAAGAGCAAGCAGCGTAAGACAGGAAGAGAGAAGAGTCGAGGTAGAGCGAAGATGAACAGATCATCCATAACGGAGGGTGGTTTCCCGCACGATGGTGAGGTGACCATGGAGCATGGGTCGGGGAGGTTAATTGGGGCGGGGTTGGTCCGAGGAGGAACATTTGTTTTGTTTTGGTTTGGTTTGTGTGTTTTGTTCAGGCACAAAGCATGAACAGGAATGGGACAGGAGATGAGGGTGGAACAGGAGGTGGAGACGAGAAGAGGTTGGAGAGGGGGAAGGGTTGAGGAGAGGTATAAAAGGGGAAGGGGTGAAAGCAAAAAAATAATAAAATGGATTTGAAGGGGAGGACAAAAAAAAAAATAATATACAGGTCAGTACACAGGAAATGCAGGTCAAAAATGGCAGGATTCTCAATTCTTTCATCTGTTTGGTTTTTTTTTTTTGCTCCGAAATATTGCTGTACTTGTGCCAAATGTAGTCTCCAAAGACCAAACGTGGGTTGAGGCACTTCTCTTGTAGCCTTACCCAGGAATGGGAAAAGTGAGCAGGCATGCAGAGAATAGGGCAGATTGAGGAGCTGAAGCTTTAGGTGAGTATGAAATACAGGTAGCTTTGATTCTAAAGCAATGCAAGCCGTTCTGTTTTTCCATTAGAGTGATAAGGCCATGCAGAAAATGGGCATGAAAACCACCTTGCGGAGTTATGGGCATCAAATAGAAACGTCACGTCATGTTTAAAAAAAAAAACAAAAAAAAAACTCACAGGAGTGTTTGGAAAAACAAACAAACAAAAAAAAAAACACATGATGGAAAAACACATTACTGGGAGATTTAATAGAGAAAGAGAAAGAGAGCGAGAGAGAGAGAGAGAAAGAGCAAGAGAGTGAGAGTGAGAGAGAAAGAGAGAGAGAGCGAGAGAGAGAAGGCGTGGGGTGGAGCTACCACATTTCATACCAACTCTGAATAACTTAGAGAGAGGCAGTGGAACGTCAGGAGAAGAAGAGAGGAGTTACAGCTTAGAGAGAAAAGACAGTTAGATATTACTTCAAGACAGAGCAGCAGAAAGAGCAATAGACCAATAGAATAAAGGAGAGAAGAGAGAGAGAGAGAGAAAAGAGAAAGAGGAGAGAGAGAGAGAGAGAGAGAGAGAGAGAGAGAGAGAGAGAGACAGACAGGCACAGTGGTCAAAACTTGTACAGAATGCACAGAGAGACTGCAGAGACCCACCATTTAGACGAGAAATTCAAGATTTCAGTATATTTATGTGCAGGAAACATTTTCACACATCTATTGCTTTGTAACTGTAAATATACTGAAATGACATTAAAACAGCTCTCTAAGGATGGTGGAGAAGGTACAAACTGCTCACTGAACATCTTCACCAACAGGAAATTACACACAAAAAGACCAAAGTGCCACAAATATCAACTAATAACCGTTTTTAACCAGTGAAGTGCTGACTAATTGGGGAACGTTCTCTTAGTGCTTCAGAACAGACAGTTATGTTATGCTTCAGATTTTACGGAAGCGCAGGCGAGATCAGGCAACTGTGTAACCATGACGTGTCTTCAAACAACTCAAAGTTTTATTTTAGGCTTGGGGCAGTTAGAGCTCAGTGGTTAAAGCACTGGAACCATCAAGCACCACTGGAGGCTCTTCAGCAAGGCCCTAAACACTCGACTGCTCCGTCGTATCCTGTCTCTGTTAGAAGTTGATTTAAATAAAATCTTCAGCTTTGAGCTAAAGAAACCACAACAGTCATTTTATTAGCAACTCCAACAGCCTGAACAGTAGCTCCCACATCACTGCCGGTACTAATAAACCCGCCGAGCACTTGGGCTATAGACAAACGTTGATATGAGATGCGAGAAACTAAGACCAATATACAGTAACGTGTCTGTCTTGATGTTGTGCAAAACCTGAAAGTAAATATTTTTGCTGTTTTAGAAAGAATCATATTTATAAATATTTCTCTTGTTAAAGTAACAGCACTTTCAGGCAACGTGCAAAATATAAACATTAAAGCTAACAGAGCGTTCTAGCGATTATGCACGAGAGCCTTTTTATTTCCACCCTGCCAACATGCAGTTAGGCCCAAATCCCAAATAATTTCCTGTTCACCACTTTACTGTGCTCAACCTACTGTATACTGAAGTGCCAGAAAAACAGGTACAGAGAAGCATATATTTTAGATGGGAACAGCAAAACCCCAAACTATTCTAGACGTGTGTGCTGGTGCATTGTCCTGTTACAGGAGGCCAAACCTGGCAGAATGTATGCTGAACGAGTGCAAGCCATCAGAAAGGAGGCACACCCAGTGTTCACCTGTCAGAGATACTTGTAGACGTACCAGGAGGCACACCATTAGGCATTTTCATAGGCTTATCTGTAGCAGTTTTACTGGTGCTTCAGTGTGTAACAATACTGTTGTGTTATATATAGAAGCAGAAGAACAGAGCTTAATGCAGAGCTCTATACTCTTACATGAACGGTTTATTTTAAGTCACTTATTTCACTACAACTGAGTCGCTGCTACTCCGTCCATTTTACCCGACTGTCACCGCATTTAAAACTAAAAGTGGCATAATTTTAGTACCTATTTATCCCAACACAAGTTCTGTCCACTTGCTGTATGTAACAATTAGGTTTCAAAATGTACTAGCTAATAATAACAATGTGCTTCTGCCTTCTTTTTTTTTCTTGCCACGAGTTTTGCTCGTTAGGGAACCAAATCCAAATCTCAACCTTCACCTTGGTTCTAATAGTAATGTTGTATGTGTGTGTCTATCTTTAGATTTTACACATTTCACTGGAGTTGTGTTTACTACCTCTATTCCACTGTGAACCTATTCTGTAATGTCTCTGAACTTATTTATGAACTGTCACATTTTATGCTTTATATTTCATTTATGTTGTTTCTAAACCTGTCATTCGCACTTTACTACCCTTACTTGTCTTGTCGCCTTGCACACTTAATGCTGCTGACTAGTTAACTAATAATTACAGCTATTCTAAACTAATATAAGGCTGCTCAGTCTTTAAAGTTCCAAACACCACAGCCGACGTTGTTCTGTTAAAAAAATGAATCTGCTTTGCTCTTTACTGACAGGATATCAGCTTGCAACCTGAGTAGATCATCGGTTGATATTTGCGGCACCTTTTCCCCCTTGTCATAATTACTCAATTGTCATCATTCATCACTGGTGTCAATGTTATGTCCAATACAATTTAGCTGCAGTTGAGAAACTGTTTAAGAAACCATTCGGTTTGTGAGCAGTGACACTGTAGACAAATGCACTTATGAGGACGCAGGACGTTCTACTATCTTTCAACATCACGTTCAACCCAATAGACACATCATCGATACTGCATTTTGTGCAAAGGTGCAAACGGTCGAAAGAGGGAAGAAATACACGAGCTGTATATGAAAAACTGAAATGTAAAGTGTCAACTTCAAAAACGGGAAGGTCTTGTTTTTAACCTTTAGAAAAGAAGGGCTAAAATTGAAACGTATTCGTTTATTTGTACTGGAAGGACTAGGACAATGATGCTAAGACAGTGGGGTTATTATGGTGTCACAGTTTCAGGGTTCGTTATCGTGTATGATCTGATGGTTACCTCACTGTTGATGGGTTCTCTTCCATTTTGTCTCTCGCTCGCTAAAAACCTCACAGGCTATGCCTCATGCAAAAATCACACGCCCTCTGCTACCACCCCTTACATTTCCTTAGCTTAGTCAAACCCATAAAATGATAACTTAGGTTAAAATAGTCACAGCTAGTGTAGTGAACACTGTACGACATGTAGAGATTCAGTCTAACTCATCTCACAAGCCTCACATTCTCGTTTTTTTCGGGTTGTTTACTACATCAAACAAACTTCCTAATTCCTGATTTTCTTCGCAGGACTGATATTCAGTCACGTTCTGGCTCGTTCCTGCAGAATCTCCAATCCTGTCCATTTCTGCAGTTACTATATTTGCTTGCACCAACCTGCAATATTTTCAAACCAACTCATAAAAATAAAACGTATAAACAAATGTTATTCAAAACAGAATAAAGCAGTTACTAAGGGTGAATGAATAATTGTGTTAAATGTGTAGTGCCACATGAGCATTCATTATCCTGTAGTAATCAGCGTGGCCTTCTTCCTGCAACAGCTGTCCTGAACCTGGAATGACCTTGTTCCTCGACACATAATATGTTGTCACTCTGCATAAACGGCAGACTCGGGTAGGTGGTGTTGCACAACGTTTGGAGGTGGAATTGTACAATAACCGTAATCTGCAAGATACTTCTTAATTTGCTTACATACTGTACATATTAAAAAACAGACAATTCGGCTATTTAACGAAGTCTTGGTTACCGACTGTGTTGCTCATTTGCAGTATATACATTGAGGGACATGCAGTTTACACAATGCCAGTTTTGTCTTTCAATATCATTTGGTATATGATACTATTTTATTTTCATACTCCTATTGCACTGTATGATTCTGACCCAAACGCAGGGTGCTCCTAAAGCTTTCCTCTTTTAACCCATTTTATAATAAATTAAAGAGTTTAGTTCCGTATAAACATGATGCTGAAAAATCGCAGAAGATCCTCTGAACGGAAAAAGAAATAAATAAATGACCCTCGCA
Organism: Duopalatinus emarginatus; assembly: GCA_028565595.1. NCBI lineage: Eukaryota > Metazoa > Chordata > Actinopteri > Siluriformes > Pimelodidae > Duopalatinus > Duopalatinus emarginatus. Next base: position 20,853,368 of record JAOVVF010000048.1, read on the forward strand.
GATGACTTAACACAGAGAAAAGGTAGAACCAGAGTGTGCTGGAGGTCTGAACACATGACTGAGAACAGAGATAGCAGGTAGAGGTGTGTGTGTGTGCATGCATACTGGGTGGGATAAACTGACCTCATCATTGAGATTGCTGGCTAACAGCACTGCACCAGCCGCCGAGTGTCCTGACAGAGCGACTCTCCCAGCTGCTGCCGCCGCCGCGGCTGCTGCACTTAATGGACTGATCGACCCTGCAGAAAGAAAGAGAGAGAAAGAGAGAGAGACGTGAAGAGGGAGCAGACAGAAAAAGAGAAACAAATTGAGGGGAAAAAAAAAAAAGTGAAAGAGTGCGAGCAGCCAACAGACATAGCACACTCAGCTCATTTTCACACAGGCTGGTGGCTCTTGAGGAACTAAGACAAGCACATCGGCTTTTAATTTATACATCAGTTTCTCCAGCTTACACCTCCATTTGTCACTCTCTCAAAAGGAATATCTGTGCACACTCTTCTTAAGCGAGCCACAATAAAGAAATTTAGCCTCACTATACCTGTCCACATGCAAATTTACAGTACTCCATCCTATATTACAGCGTTAGAAGAACAGCAAACAGAGTATCAATCTGTTTACTCCCTTAATAACAAGTTCAAGCAAGTTGAATTTTTTAATGCCTATAACTAAAACTATAGAGGGACAAATAAAGGTGATGCAACAAAACAGCAACAAAATCTGCAATTAGACATGTACCTATTCTACTGTACCTTCTTAGTCATGACAACTCGCAGAAAAAAGAGAAGACAGAAAGAAGAAAAAAGCATGCTATAGTATAAAATATCCAAAATTTGATTTGTGAGGAGGTTGCCTAGATATGTGGCAGTGTTTTAGAGCACGATAAAGGCCACATAAGAGCACTGGTTTTTCTAAAGACACCTATTTTAGAAAAACCAGCACTCTTATGCCTCTATCATGCTCAACATACTCACAAATCAAACTGAAGCGGAGGTAGATGTAGGATGTTGCTGTATGTTGTATGAGAGATTTACAGACATGTATATGAAACTAGTGTTATAATATATTTTTATATAATAACACTAATATATTTTTTTAAAGGTTACCCAGGGAGGAATTAGAGCCATATTGTTTTATATATTATATTGTTTTTGGTTGTATGGCTGTGCTCTGCTGTGGTACAACACATACAAATTTATTATTTCATTGACATCATTATTTTTATTATCTAATCAGTAGAAAGATAATACAAGTCACAAATCAATGCAACACTAACATTATTAATAAATCAACACATACTAAATCCTTACTGCAGCATATGAGCTGCAGTAAGACATCATGTGCTCCTATTGAAAGTATCAGATACCTCCTAGTGTCACTGAAGCAAGAGCAAATGACTAACTAAAGTAATTTTTCTCACTACAAAAATAAGAAAATGCAGACAAAAAGGACGAATGGCTACAGAAGTGAATTCTCTCTTCATGGAGAAAGGTTTTAATTAGGCATTTAGCACTTACTGTTTTCCTTTATTTTCCAAAAAACAAATTAGCTAAAAGTACTTTAATTTGTTTGGGCCACAATTCTGGGTTTGGCCAGTGTTAAGTTTTGATGCAAAAAAAAAAGTTAAAATGACTGTTTGTGCAGGCTGAGAAACATTGCTTGCCACAATGACTGCATGGAACAAGTGTGTTTATGAGGGTCTAATACATTATATTTTGGATAATGGCTAATTAGGACTGAAAAATGTCTGGTTCATGACAGCGGATAACAAATGAAATGTTCGGAAACCTGAAACTTGTTCAGACAGTCTGAAACATTCATCTAAAAATAAGCTACATGCTGCAAACTTCACATGTACAAGAACAATGCTATAAATTACATTCACATGTGCGTCTGTAAATTAATTACGCAACACATGTTGGTTAACCCATTTCCAGATTTCCTAGCCTAGTAATTTACCACATTATTCTCATTTAATATTTCACAACATGGCCTAAAAGTATATTTAAAAACGTTAAATATATTTAAAAAGAGTTAAATAAAAACTATTTAATCTTTTGTCATATTTATAGGAAAGAAAAAAAATCTTATATATCTTAAATATCTATTTTATTTTCAAATATCTTGTATGCCATTACTCATCTTGGATTATATATGCTCAATTTGCATTTGTGCGTGTGCATGTGTATATATGTGTACACACATACGCGCGTGTTTCTATCTGGAATAAAAAAAAAAAATCTGCATGTTTATATATCTTCATTTGTGCTGTCAGATCTTAGCAGGATGAAGTTCTTTTATAAACAAAATTGTATTTTGATGATTACCTCTTATTGGATCTTTTAGGAATAGGCCATTCTGATTTTATATATTATACGTTTTTACACAAGTCTTACCAAGTAGAGATGTGGAGTCCTTGCCAAGTGCAGCGGCCATTGCTGGATCCACAGAAGGCTGGCCGTCTGCTGCAGGTAGCTCAGGTCTTGTATAATCTCGACTCTTATCATTGTTGTACTTCACGTTTAAGTTGACCAGCTTGGAGAAGTCGATGCGCAGGGTGCAGCACGAGTTATAGATGTTCTGTCCGTCCAAAGACTGAAGAGAAATTCAAAGAGGTGTTACAGCATGTTATATCTTTAAGCGAGCTAGTTGACTGTGCAGTGAAGGAGCAGAGTAGCAGTATATTCCTGTAATGTCTTTATTGAAACATATTAATATAATGGTGTTCAATATTCAAAATGATACTGACCCTTGTGTGCACACAGCCTTATTAAATGGGTAGGAGGTCTGTTTTACAGAGACTTACTACTGCTGCGTCATCTGAATTTGAAACAAATGTCAAATCCTGTATTGCTGAGGCTACATTTTTTAAATCCTTCTCTAAACCAAAATGGTCATCTATGAATGTTTTTCATCAGCATCCAATTTTTGAATTGTCATAATGAAGTAAAACATGCAAATAAATACTTTTTCTATGGATGTATGGAATAATTTTCTCCTCCAAATTCATTTTCTCAGCTTTCATTCAAACTTTTGGATTTTCACCAACTGTTACTATGACAGAGGTGCCAGCATCACTAACTAGAAAAGCAGAGAGGATCCAAGCAGGCAGAGATTCTTAGAAGGAAACTAAATTTTACCCCACCACACAGCATACACAAAGACGTACACAAAGCAACATAAGGACAAAGGTGTGACTGCTATTTAATAATAAGCAGCTCCTCTAATAGTTTATGGGCCAAAGAACGCACAGTTCTGCCACTTGGTGTAACTGGCTCATGATTCCATTTGGTAATCACAAAAAGATTACCTAGATAAAGTTCTTATGAACTAAATGTAACCGCTATGAGAAATAAATGTGCCTTTGATGTCCTGCTTCCTGTAGCTTTTAGTGAATCAGCTTTCCAGCTGGGTGAATTATACTGTCGTTTAATCTGTCTGCAGATTTAGCTGAAAAGGCAAAAAAAAAAAGCATCGTTTTCAGGTGCCTCGCTGCTTCCATAGCGAGGTTGGTCACAAATCATAAAATACTGTAACTAAGCACAGGCCTGTCAAAGGTATCTATGCCTTGTTTAAAACACCTACTTGGTTTTAATCTTCTGATTCCTAAACTATGAATGGTCATTTTTTTTAGGTGATGGCATGAGTAAAGACACATTTATTTCACAAAAAGATTGTCTGTCTTGTCAGCTGACTCACCAGTTTGGCCTGTTGTGCGTTTACAGGATCACTGAATTGCAGCAGCGCTTGGAATTGATTATTTTTGGTGAATGTGATTATCTTCATCACTGTCCCGAACTTGGAGAAGATCTAAAAGGGAGAACATGCACAAACAAAATGAGGATGTTTACTCATCTGTCTTCTCCTACTCTAGAGATACCTTAATTGTATTGAAAAAAAGAATAATCTAACGTGGAAAATCTCTGACCTGCTGCAGGACATCCAGCGTTACCGGGTAAAACATGTTATCGATAATGATGCGTAGGACGGGACTTGGCGGCGGTATTAACACACTCTCTCCTGCTGAGTCTGAGCTCGGAGAACCTCCCTCCTGAACGGCACACACTGCCTGCAGAACGGCCTGAGCACGCTGACCACATGGAGAGACCCCAAAAAAAAAGAGCAAACAATGCAGAAACTAAATCAAATTCAAGCTCTTATTCTTTATTCACACACACACACACAGAAACTGAAATGAAACCGGCTGCAATATGAAAGGTGCAGCTTTCAGTCCCTTCTGAACACCAAAGTTTATAGAAATAAAAATAATAAAATATAATCATGCAAAAAGGCAGACATAAGGTACTATATAAACATAGGCCACTGGATATAAGATATTGTTCCCATGCACTTTTTATGTCCTTATCTGAACTGACACTACTCCTTATGGAACAGTAAGATAAAAAAAAAAAGGACATAATTTATGATATATGTCAAGGGCTTATTAATTTGTTTCATTTCCTTTTCCCAATAGATTTTACTACTTTGCATTTATCCTTGCACATGACGGATGCCAAGTACAGCTTTAAAATCAATACAAATAAAATGTGCCGTATCCCATCCTATATGTTTCCTTGGTCACCTATTTTGCATCTAATAGGAAGCGACAGCATGACATCGAAAAGTACCAAAGCAACAAAACATCTCAGCTTTCCTTGTCTGTGTGTCTAAAAGTTAAAACATTTGTTACACGATGTACACAACACACGTTATGCCTATCAAGCCACACCAACTGCTTTCCCCTCCTCGGGGCCAAAGATTATACTATTATAAGTAATAGTAAGGGATGACAAGCAATGCATTTCTCACACTCACACACACACTATTACCATCCCAATCCAAAGAACGTTTGTAATACACTGGTCAGTTTGCGCGTGTTTGCACCAGGAATAGATTTCCCACCTGTTTTGGGATGCTAGCTGCTAAGTATAACTGTTATCATTTTTACTGTTGCAGGTGCATATAGTGTTTTAGGATAAAAAAAAAAAAAAAGCTTTATTTGATTTATCTGTTTTCTTCTCTGTACCAATGTTACTGTGGTGTGAACTGTTTGCCCAGCAGAGAGCTCATACCCGTCCCCTTCCCTGCACAGCATCTGTTAAACATGGAGTCATGATACTCTACACACAGAAACCCAACACATCTTTTAACAGACTTGCAGCAATAAATTAATTCATTTGTTTTTACTGATAATTGATCATCATATTGAAAACGACCGATAAGTCAATTTCCGATCCACAGCTGGAATAGAACGTCAATGTACGTCAGCTCTAAGGCTGGTGTTATACTTAAAATCAGGGGTGCCCAATCCTAGCAGGTGTGGTCTCTTCTTGGCTGAAATGAAAACCTGGACCTACACTGGCCCTTTCTGGATATGACTGGACACCCCTGCTTTAAACGATGAAACTGCTAAACATAAAAAAAAACCCTCAGCAGTACATGCAGTTGGTAAGATACGTAAAAAAAAGGGCACAGTCTTTCTAGCACAGTTTGTACTCTTAGGGGGTTACGAAGTGGCTTTAAGAGGGCTGTGAGCTGAGCAGACTTCAGAACACTGCAGTGTTGCCAGGTCAGTTTTGCTGCAGACTACTGGAGAACTGCTGCCAAAAGAAACTATTTTTAATCCCGCCTCGTTAAAGTGTATTGCATGACATTAGTTTTAACCATTACAGTGCTTTTTGCAACAGTATTCATGGTGTTTTAACAAAAAGAGGAATTTGAAAGAGGAATTTTTGAAATCGTGATGGCAGTGGGAAAGGCACAAAAGGCACAAAGTGAAATGTTAGAAATTAGAGTTATCCTTGAACAGGTTTTGTGCTGTTGCATCCCACAAGGAAATGTGCCAACAGGAATAGCGGATCTCAAACTGTCCCTCCAAACAGTGATGCAAGCAATCAAGGGATATTTTTTATATAAAAGATACAAGAAAGTTTTTAATAAAAAAAAAGATAAACCGAAACCATACGAAAGGCATCTTAATGTATTTTTAATTTTAATTACACTACAAGCGTAAGAGCTCACGACTACAATTTGCTTAATAAGGAAACACCAATCAATGGTTGGTACTAGCAGGTGAAAAGAAATGGAATAATCATTTTCAAGCCTGTCTAAGTAAAAACAAGTGGTGTGCATCAGGTTTCTGGCCATTTTCCCCCCTCGTGAGAGTGGGAGTGGGCGTTCAGTGAAAAGATCATGAGATGAAAAGAGATTGAACGCAGTCAGTGTGAGCAATACCTAATTAGCAGTTCTTCCATTATGCATGCTTTTTCCAAAAAAAAGGGGAAAAAAAATACAACCACATCTCATTCTATTCTTTATACCTTTCAAGCTAACTTTTCCCTGGTATCTCACAACTGCTATTTAACCACAAGTGTTTGGTTTGATTGTTTAAGATAAGTGTTATTTGCTTCACTTTTAACAAACTATAATTTAGGTGTTGTCGGAGCAAAGGGATAAAAAAAATAGCATAAAATCCTAAAATAAAAGTTTGAATGCCAGTTTGGGTGATAAGTAGCATGCTGAAATGACTGATTTGCCAACCTGATTGAGTGCACTGTCCGTTTTGAGCTCTTTGTGGTTAGAGTACTGAATACACACTGGAACATTTCGCACTTGAGGGGTCACTGCTGTGTAGTAGTTCACCATGGTGATTGCTGCTTCTTCTGTCCCGAGCTCCAAAAATGCCTGGTAGAGAAGATAAATATACAATAGTAAATAAGGTGAGAAAAAGTGCTGAATCAACTGTACAGGCGGACCGGTGTCAAAATATTTCCTCCATCAACAAGGAGTCTTCAGTAGCTTCCAAAGTACAGACAGACCCAAACACACAGTGACTGTTTTAAAATAAAAACACTATTAGTACCTAGCAAATTATTTAGACGCAACAAAACAGGACATAGCTTTGTGTTTTTTTCCAGCTATTAAAAACTCTTCCTTACAGTACTGTACAATGCAAAATGCAAAAACCTTCTTGCAAACAAATCTTATTGAATTTCCCTGTTCTCACACCTGATTTTTGCCTTTAAGCATCAAGATATTGGTGACTTTCCCAAAGGGCAGGCCCAGGGCAATGACTTCGGTCTCCGAAACCTCGTTCGGAAGTTTACGAATGTGAATGACTCTGGAAGGTGGGTTTTCCATGCCGTCCTCCACTCTCAATTTTTTGCTGTCACTTCCATTAGCTGTGAAATACACAACAAACTTAGGTCAGTCACCATCCTGCATTAAACGCAAGACTTTGTTAAATTATGGGCTCTGTTTATACATCACAATATATAACTTGGCCTCTGGCTTTCAGACATTTTAATTAAGTGGTCTATTAGTGTTTATGTCTTCAGCAGCTGTTACAGCCAACAATATAAAGACAGTGACCCTATTTTTTTGTTGATATCATATTAAAAAAATATCATGCATCAAAGAGTGCATATTATCAGGAACTGCCTTATAGTGAATGACATTAGTCAGAAGATACTCAGCTTGTGGGGTGTAAGCAAAACCAAGTATGAACCAGGATCCTCAGCTTTTCACTGGGCTGTATACATTTTCCATAACAATACAACGTTTCCCATTAGACTGTTAAGTAAGTGCAGGGATTATTCCTCTGTTTTTGAGGGGGTTTTTTTTACATTATGTACGTTTCTGTCATAATAAAACAATCAAATATTACAGCAGTCCTGTATTATAATCCAACACCTGGCCACTGAAGATTTGTGTCAAATTGGAGTCATTTGGGGACAAAAAAAAAATCCCTGTACTACACTGACTGTTACTCTCCACAGATTGCTTTTTACACTTACCCTTAACTGAAGTGTTTGGACTGCTATAAAGACTGCCAGAAAGCAAATCATCTGAACTTCTCTGAGGGGAAAATAAAGAAGAGGCAAATTTGAAAGAAATGTGACACATATGTTAAATGATATTGTATTTTACTGAAAATAATAAAACCTAACACATTAACCATTACACCATGCACCTTTATGTACTCATTTATATATAGTGAGTCACTAAAAATGACTAACACAGTAGCTTACCTTTACACCAACTGCAACATCACTAGAGATGCTGAAAAGAAAACAGATGGGGAAAAACAGAGCTGCTATTATGACTCTTGACTTCAAAACATTGAATTGAATATTTCAGAAACTACATACCACAGCCATGGGCTTGTGGTTAAGGAACCAGCTTTGGGACCAGAAGGTCCCTGGTTTGATTCCCAAAACAGACACATGACTAAAAAGCCCTTAAGCAAGTCATCTAACCCCACAACTGCTCCACAACCACTCCAGGCAAGTACATTTGCAGCCACAGAGTGTGTGCGTTCACTAATGCGTGTGTTTCATTGTACGGATGGGTGCAGGGGGCAGCCGTGGTCAGTGGTTAGGGTACCGGTCTCTTGACCAGAAGGTTGTGGGTTCGGTCCCCGCCCAGGGCAAAACATGACTGAGGTGCCCTTGAGCAAGGCACCTAACTCCCCCAACTGCTCCTCAGGTGTCGTGGTTTGGGGCTGCCCCCCGCTCCGGGCAAGTGTGTTCACTGCCCCCTAGTGTTCACTGGTGTGTGCGTGTGTTT
>JAOVVF010000048.1:20906939-20916964 GCA_028565595.1 Duopalatinus emarginatus
GAGGCCGTGTACTGATGGTGAAAACAAATTTCCCTTGTGGACAATAAAGACTATCTATCTATCTATCTATCTATCTAGATTAGACATATTAAAGGGATTTTTATGTGTAGTGTAGTAGAGGTTGTCAAACACCTAAAGTACAGATATTTAAAAAGCATCTTAATTATAGTAATCTTCTATGAAGATTCTTGATTAAATATAATTATGATGGAAATCTCTAAAAAACTGTATTTGGATTATTTTAAAACCACAGCAGTCCTGTAAAAGCAAGGCCGAATGTCTTCAGGCAAAACAACATTTACTGGATAGAGATAAGGCCGTGTTTCACATTAACCCAAACACTCAGACTTGCCCAAATTCGTTCCTATCGACTTCAGCCCAGACTTGATCACAAATTAAATCCCAAATTAAAGCGCAGCTTTCCCTCACACCATCTGCTGAGCCTCTCCAAGTTGTCTCCACAAAGCTCAACCCGTGATATCTCAGTTTTCAGTTAACTTCATTAACATGTCTATCTCTCACCTAAAACCATCCTCGGCACTCCAGCTTAATTAAAAAGGGCTGTGTTCACTCTCTACATTATCCGTGAGTGTGTGCTTGCATGCTAAAGAGCCGGTCTGTCTCTCTGCTGTGATGAAGAATGAGCTTGCCGGCTCACTATCGGGAAATCGGGTAGCTCAATGACCAGGCGAGATTGCTGTTTTCTGAAATTACATCTCACACTTTAAAAACTCCACATACTAAACACAACTTGCCCAATTCTCCCAAACCTCCCCAGCAATTAATTGCAAAATAAGCCATGTGCTCGAAATTAAATGAAAATCAGCATCCAAATGAGACACCCACACCACCATTGAACCAATCGGTTTCAGTGATGGCCAATTTCACACTAATGAAAGAATTCCACAGCAGAAGAACAACCAGCTTTGGGACTCCTATAGCAGACTCAAAAGCTTGAATGAATCCAAAATATAATGCACACTAATAGCAGATTTCCTTTATAACTGAATCTTCAGCTCACAATATCAAACACTGCTTATGAGATGCAAAGGGAAGTATATACCGTAACATGTTCTCAAACAATGGTATATTTAACCCGCCGAACACCTCTGGACCCAGGGGGGCACTTATTGCAAAACTAAACAAAATGGTTTAGACTGTACATACTGTGTATAATACAAGAGGAAAGAAACAGAGCATCTGGCTAGCCTTATGGACCAAAATCTCTTAACCAGTGTTCCTGAGAGGAATTTTATTCTGAAAACTCATCAACAAACGTTCTTGTCCACCACTAGATTACCAAAAGCCAAACATAATGGCTGAAGGGCAGCATAAACACACCTTCGGTTCATAGTAACTCAGAATTTTTTTTTCATACTACACTGTAAAAATTAGTAGTTCCTTAAGGAACCTTAGGTTACCACAAGCTTAGGTTACTGCAAGAAACTAGGGGCTCCTCTAAGAACTCAAATGTTCCTCAATGCTCACAGAGATGCCTGGAAGAACTTTTGGGATTCTTCAGTATAAAATCTGGCTCCTCAAAGAACCCATTAGAATTAAGGTTTCTGGATGATCTTAGAGAAGGTTCCTCGAAGCACCTTAAGAGGTTCCTCCACAGTTTTAAACTGAAGAACCTTTGGCCTTTTCCAACAGGACAATGAACCACCACACACGTCTAGAGACGCCAGGTTATGTTTAGAAGAACACTCATCTGAGTTTGGGGTGTTGCTATTCCCCCCCATAAGACACCAGATAACAGCATTATCAAACACATCTGTGATGCCATGCAATGCTCTGTGAAACACAGACTGGGAATACGATAGAATTGTGGACCGTTCTGCAGCAAGAATGGTGTTCATTGCCTACAGAATATTTCCACAAGCTTAGGTTACTACAAGAAACTAGGGACTCCGCCAAGAACTCAAATGTTCCTCAATGCTCACAGAGATGCCTGGAAGAACTTTTGGAATTCTTCAGTACAAAAAATCTGGTTCCTCAAAGAACCCATTAGAATTAAGGTTCCTGGAGGATCTTAAAGAAGGTTTCTCAAAGCACCTTAAGAGGTTCCTCAAACTGAGGAACCTTCAAAAGTTTCTCAAGGATCTTCTCCTTTTGACAGCTTAGTATGTAAAACACGGAGCAGTGTGAAAAAGATAATAAAAATAAATGATGAAAATTATATAACTTACTGTATACAACTACCTAATTGGCAACATTCTGTCCATCACATCCTGTTAAATGTGATAGACTGGTGCCTTGCTCTTATTCATCTTCAGTAACTGCTTTATCCCGGCCAAGATTATGGTTAACCCTCAACCAATACGTGTGAGGCATGAATACACCCTGGACAAGGCACCAGTCTATCACATGGCACCTAACCACACACACACACACACACACACACACACACACACTCATTTATATCAGTGCGCAATGTAGTATAATACCTACATTTCATTTGTCCATATATATTAACACATATTTAAAAAATTTCTTGCCGTTTGGTGACAACACAATACATTCAGCACACACATCTTGGACAACACGACACAGTTACCTTCCTAATAAACAAATATTGCACGTTAGGCAGTAACGGTAGAGTCAGTTGTTATTTTCATTGCAGCAGAGGCAGAGACAGCAGCTGGATGTGGTTCAGGATGCATTACATAGAGTGAATAAACATATAATATAGTAGCAATGATACATAGCAATGGCTATAGTAATTAGCTGGCTATTAGTGTTTAGGTTAACTAAATTTGTTTTTTTTTAAGACACAAACACACTACATGACTTTCAAAGTCATCAGATCAACGTACTATTCACACTACACAACATAGTGTCCTGTAATCTGGAATAATTTCAGTCGTTGTGGTTTTCACACTATATGACTGATCAGTAACAGGAGGTCACACATTACATCATCTTTTACCAGGTGAAACTGCTGACGAGTCTGTCTCTGGTTTCCAAACTATGTTTTGTCATAAAAAAATCATGTGAAAAGTCGGTCTAAAAATAACATTTCTACACCACTACTGCTCCGTTTCCACCTGACAGGTCAGTTTCAGAGCTCGTATCTACAGGAAAATGCCGCAGTGCGAAATAAACACTGGTACAGACTTTGTGTCTCCTTTCTGATGAGTTACACCCGCTCATGTCCTGTATTCATTCTGACGGGTTTGGCCTCTTCCAATAGGACAATGAACCACCACACACGTCTAGAGACGCCAGGTTATGTTTAGAAGATCACTCATCTAAGTTTGAGGTGTTGCCATTCCCACCTAAGACACCAGATAACAGATCATAATCAAACACAACAGATAATCAAACACATCTGTGATACCATGCAACGCTCTAGGAATACAACACAGACTTGGAATACAACAGAATTGCAAACCGTTTTGCAGGAAGAATGGTGTTCATTGCCTACAGAATATTTCCACAAGCTCTGGAAGTCCATGACCTGTGGGGGACCTGTCAATTATTAAACTAGTGTAGCAGTTCTTCTGATATTTCAATGACATAAAATGACGAAGTAGTTGTGTGAATATTTCAGTGTCTGGCATTTCATTTTGTTTCGATTCAGAACCGATTTTTGATTCAGGAATGATTTTTCTATTCAAATGGTCTATAAATTTTGTTTAAATTATGTAATTGACAAGATGAAAAGAAAATTTAAACAAAATAGAGCATTTATTTAAAACAATACTTTTAGGTTCCTTCCTGTATCAAATCTTTTTGCATCATATATAAAAAAAATCTATCACTGAACAAATAACTCAAAATATATTAATACAAAAGTAAACATAGACTACAGTCTACCACAGTGCATTCACATTTAACTGAAAATAAATTTAGACGAAATGGAGTCCGCTAGCAAGGGAGCTGGCTAACTAGACACTAACTAGAAACTAACTTAGCCACTGTTTTTCCAGATCATACACTCAAAGGTTAAACAAATTGTGCATTCGATTTATTTGGGGAAATAATAGGGAGGTCACAAAAAGGGCACTTTTGTATAAACCAAAGGAACTAGGAGGGCTGGGAACGATAGATCTAGGCATAAAACTAAAAGTCGCTTTCTGCAAAAATGTGGCACAGGCTTTACAAAGAGGGGCAGACTGGATAGGGGACAGAAAAACCTGGACAAGGAAAATAGGCAAGACGAAATATACCAGACTTCAAATTAGCATACAGAGACTACATACATAAATATGACAAACTGAGGACAGACTGGACCAGACAAAGCAGCAAACATATATATAATACGATCAATAACCATGAACACGGAGGGATTTCCGAACACAAAAATCTAAACATAACCGAAAGTAAACAGTGCATTAAAAACATACACAGCAAGCACATATTGGAAAACGTTAGAGACGTGGCATGGCTTATAAGCGTAGGTAGGTTAGCTGTAAGATGTGTGGTGAAATGGAGTTGCTTCGTGAACACAAAAATTTGTCCTTTTGAGAACTGTGAGAATGACGAGACAATTGAACATTTGTTATTATATTGTCCGCGATCGGCAGAGATCTGGCACAAAGTGAAGGATATAGGATTAAATATAGAACTAGATGAAAAAACTATTAAATATGGTATTTTAGATAAAAGTATGACAAAAACAGAAAAAGAATTCTACTGGTTAGTAATAAGCACAGTTAACTATAAAATTTGGACAACTAGATGCACAATGATCATTCACCACTGCCAGATCTCCGCCGAAAGCGTTGTTAAACAGATCAAATCCGAATTGAAAAGACAACGAACAGTGGACCAAAGAACCAAACAAAAACATCCATGGACAATTCTGAACTTGTAAATAAATACTGTGTTTCGTAAGTATCACATGGAAGTATATATTCTTCCAATACGATAAAATGTAACTGTGTCTGTATATAAATGTAAATATGCGTGAAATATGTTTAATCGTATCATGTAAAGTACCTGTAAAAGGTTATGATATAATTTTCAATAAAGCTCATTTAAAAAGCACTAACTAGACAGCCTTCTTCTACAGTGGGCGAGTGGACACGTAATGTGATATGCAGTAAGCTCGGGAATAGCAGCGGCAAAAAATAAAACTTTAGAAAAAATTCAGAATCGCCAGGACTAGGAATCCCCTAGTTTTAGCAACCATAATGTCTAGTTTAGCTCCTATTCCAGACTGAACTGTGCTTAAGGTCACTTGAATCCAAGCTGAAAACTCCTCACTCGAATGAGCTTGAACTGGTTGTTTTAATCAGTACCCATTACCTGCACAAACACACCAGGGTTTACAGGCACTGTGTATATGAAAACATGTTTACGCTCTAAGTAATGACTATGTTTAGTCAGCCGGGAACAACCTACAGCCTTCACACAGAGCTGTCAGATGTCTTACTGAGGTTACTGAGGTGTGTGATCTACTGTATTCATCAGCAGACTGTTCTTCACTTATACAGCTCATGTGGTTATTTAAATTTCCAGTTTATGTTGATGCTTTATGTTGAGTCTAATATCCGTAGAGCTAAAATGCCATTCAGCCAATACACTTCCTAGCACATTGAACCGCTATGCACACTTAACCTGGGTACAGCTAAACTATTTAAATGCTTTTGTGTGTCACCTCACAGCCTCTCTGCGGAGCCGCTAGGCTCTGGCGCTGGATCCGAAGGCGATTTTATATATTAAGTAAATGCCAGGACATGGATGACATTTAAGCTGCAATGTTTTGGAAGAACATGTCCGGAGAGACAGGGCATGTAAGGTGAATTTATTGTTCGGAAAGGATGATGGTAAAAGGGCAATAAGGTGATTTTCATTAAGTGCCATTAATCAAGATTTACACAATGGATTTTGAGATAAATCCTGCTTAAAGCCACAAACAGCTGTCCATATTTAAACCTACCACTGATATGTGGATAGATGGATCTAGAGGAGCAGGACAATTAGATCATTAGAAAAGTAATCTGGAATTTGATCTTTATTTATCTGACAGACGCCTTAATTTATAACAATTCATCTTTTTTTCCAATCAGTTAAATATTTCTTAATATTATATTATATTATAGTTATGCAGATTATTAAAATGATGTGGGGGGCAACATTTTGGTCCAGAATCATCCATTCATCATCAGTAACTGGTGTCCGGGTCATGATCCGGATACTATCCTGGGAACAGGAGAATACATCCTGGATAGGATACCATGGGATGGCAGGAAACCTGAGAACCAGGAGAATTCCCAAGCGGATGCATTTACATGAGCTCATATGGTGATAGTTAAGACTTAATTTGGATTTAACCCATTCATGCTGTGAAACACACACACTAGTGAAAGCATACAATAGAGGCAGAAAATATACTTGCCCAAAGTCATGGGCAGTTTCTATCCACAGCACCAAGGGAGCAGTTAAGGGCACTTCAGTCATGTCTTGTACAGGGGATCAAACCGGCAACCTGTGCCCTTGTGACCGGTTTCAGAAACTCGAGCTGCCCCCTTGCTTAAGGACCCAACCATGGTAGTTTGGTCATGCAGAGATTTGAATTCACAGCCTGATCAGTAACCCAAAGCCTTAACCACTTCTCCATTTTCTTCCCAGACAGTAGCCCAAGCTCAGGTCACCCTGGAGCTGTGCTTCACCCTACCTTTATAAACTGACAGGCTTCAGATGTGCACACAGTCAAACTAAACCTGGACCCATCTTATGTTAACCCTCTGTTCATTTAGATGATTGGATTATAAATTCAAATGTATCAGAGCTTTTAGTCTCTGCTCTGCTCAGTTATTTCTCAAGGACTTCCCTTAGTAAATCATGTACAAAAGCAGACTCTAAAAAATGAGGCAATAACTTAGACATTTATTGTAACGAGGGAACAAATTCTTGGTAAAGCTTCATCGACCCGACTGAATCAAACTCCCTTCTCAGGTCCTCTGAAGACAAGTCTTCTTTAACCTCGAATGTTGATATTCTGAAATAAAGGGAAAAGGTTGAGAGAGGAAGAAAGGTGAAAGGGAGAGAAAGACATACTAAGGGACAGGCTGATGCAATAATCAGTGTTTGGTGTAAAGGGACTTTGAAATGTGTAATGTGGAAGACTGGCAGCTCTTACATTTTAAAATCCTTTGGAAGGGGCACTTCACATAAAACCCTCATCATCTTCTCCTTGCACCGTTTGCCTGACGAGTCAACATCAACTTTCACTGTCCTCTGAAGGTGGATATATTCCTGTAGGGGGAGGATTTAGATTTGTCATTTTTTTTTAAAAAAAAGTCATTAAAGGATATTAATATACAAGACATACTCGGAAATTGGGCTGGTAAAAAAAATAAAATAAATAAATAAAAGCATGTTAAAAGCATAATCATAATCAGTAAAAAATAAATGTTCACTACATGTGATCCATGAGTCAAGATATGTATGGTGTCTGATGTAGGATTAATAAATTTACAAATAACTAACCCTGGGGTTATACTGTGTGATTTTTTTGCCTGATATTAGCCCTGATTCTCAGTTTGAGTCTGAGTTGGCTGGCTTAATTGAAAATTGAGTAGGGTCTGGTGGTGCAGGCTCTGATTTTTGGCCTCCCGGTTGCATTTCAGACCAGTTGGTGTATATCAAATTTTAGATTTTTTTTGACTGACCTTTACTGTATACTGGTAATATACAGCGATGATATACCGGTCTAAACTGGTCCTATCAATAGCCAATAAACACTGAGCACAAGAAGTATACAAAGGCAGTAGATGAAGAAAAAACAGGCACGTGTTCACGCATGCAATGGACAATACAATAGAGTTAAATTAACCGTATTGTGGCAGGAGCACTAGTGTATTTGAGGCTGCAGCACCGTTTAATGGGTAAACAGTAATTGGTATAAGAAGTCAACATCTGCCTCATACCTAAGGTAGACTGTGCTGTGCTATTCACCTGTAACTCCCACTGCAGACTTTACAGTCCGGTCAGCGCAAATGGTGACACAAACAATGACCGCAGCAAACTGTGTCTCTAAGGCAACATTAGGCACGTGTGTTTAATGTGTGTTTAACATGTTCGGTTCAGTTCAGCTTTAGGTTGTAGTCGTTACTGTATGATACCTAGTTGTTTAGTGTGTGATGAATAGCTTTTTTCGCCATAAAAATTAATTAAAGAACTGTGCTATGACTTTAAAAGGCATGTAATGTACCCAAGGCTTCAGGGAACTCTTTTGATTCCATAAACATGAGTTTCTTCTAGCCTTTAAAACTACTAGTATATTATCGTTCTCATCATTTCCAGCTGTGTAGTGTGATTCCTCCTTTATATTTTCACAACTGGGGCCGAGGGACTGGACAAAATCAAAATGTTCTAAGTAAATCTGCTTGTCCTAGATGGCCACCCACATCACGTCACAAGGTTCAGTTTCACTGTTTTGTTCTTCTGAAGGCAGCACCCTGTAGTCTGATAATCTATTCCATCTAATCTATCTATTCTAGGGAGTCTGCTGGTTGGCCAGAAAAAAAACATTACGATTACATACCCCAGGTATCATTGTGAGTAACTTTTTGAGGAACAACAAACACAATTTTTCTCCAATTTTAAATTAGTTTAAATAAGTACCAACCTACATCACATAATGTATATACACTGAAGAAAAACTGGTACGCTTGGACAACAGGCTATGAACTCTACTAGTTTGTGCAAATATTTTATAGACAATACGGTGACTTAGCTGAAACCTCAAACTCAGATGAGGGTTCTTATAACCATAATTTGGCGTCTCTAGAAATGTGTGGGGGCACATTGTCCTCTTGGAAGAGGCCAAACCCATCAGAATGAATGCAGGACATGAATGTGTGTAACTTAAGGCACACATAGCACTGGCAGACGCAACCAATGAGGTGGTATTGCTATGTATTTTGCTTATTTGTACCAGTGTGTCTAGTACTTAATATATATATATATATAATTAGTATATAATATATAAGGATAACATCCAATATATGTTGTGATCTTCTGTTCATGCCTTTCTCTGGTTAAACTACAAGAGAAAGTCTAGTCTAACAGTCTAGCAGTATAGGATTTCCTCCATCTCTTTCTTTCTGCTGTTCACTTTTTATCCACCATCTGGATTTCCCGTGTCCTTGGAGTCACGTGACTGCAAACAAGCTATAAACTTGCCGTTTGTCTTTTGTTAATACCTTGATGCTTTCCTTTGTTCCTTGCAGCAAAATTAAAATCGGCCTTCCGACAAACAGTCTTCCCATCAAACCCAACTCTGAAGTCCACTTTTCAATCAGTTTGATATATTTCACTTTAGACCGCATATGATCTAAATGCAGCAATGCCAGCCAGGTGTCCTTTGCTTTAGGCTCTGCTGTGTTTAAGTGTCCTGGGCTGTTCGTGTGTGTGATCAGGTCAGTAAAGTTGTCCTGAAGCCACGTCACGAGATGGTGAACCATGGGCTCAGGTGGAAGGGTGTGAGCTTTACTGAGCATCGCTGTCCTCAGCTCCTGGCAGTGGTTCCTCGATAAATCGGCCGAGGTCACGCTGATATCAGGCGGGGTATGAGGGTATAGGGGAGGAATGTGGAAAGTGAGGTTCAGGGTTTTCCTCCCGCTGTCTGTGTCTATCGCAGTGCAGATGCGGTACACAAGTCCTGTCTGAGCTGTGTTGAAGAAAAAGATTCACATAGTATTAAGACAGTGACAGTGACATGACAGTGTTAACATATTATTAGTGGTATTTATACAACAGCATTTAACCTGTCTGGCCAGAATGTGTTTATTATTTTTCAGTAACAGCTGCTCTGGCAATATACTGAAGTCTAATACTTGGTAGGTTCCCCATGGAAGCATAAACAGAAACACAATGGGGCAAGAACTCCACGAGCTTGAGGAAATATTCTGTAGGCAATGGACACCAGACTTCCTGCAGAACGGTCCACAATTCTGTTGTATTCTAAGATGCAAGATTGTGTACTAGTGTATTTGAATGTGCAGTATGCATCAAGCAGTAGGTGAAAAGTTCCCGGATGACGTACTGTTTCAGGTTTGAGTGATGGTGAA
>JAOVVF010000048.1:20981724-20996715 GCA_028565595.1 Duopalatinus emarginatus
CTGTAAAGCTGCTTTGAGACAATGTTCATTGTTAAAGGCGCTATACAAATAAAATTGAATTGAATTGAATTGAATAGTATGTGAGTGAATAAACTCCCTTACCATTTTCTCTTGTCCCAGCACTTTTTAACAAGGACTTTTAGCATAACATGTGTTGTTACATTGTACATTGTACGTTGTTACATTGTAACATTTCACTTTAAAGCCTTATTCATTTACATAGATTAAAAAATGCGATTAAAATTTTTAATCGTTTGACAGCCCTAGTTTATTTGCCTACAAAATATTTCTGCAAGCTTTTGGACTCTATGTTGAGTAGGACACATTCTACATATTAAAAGATTTTCTGTCGAAAGCATATTAGCCTTGTATCTCCAGTGCAAGAACATTATATTGGCTGACCGTAAACGTAATTGAAATCTCTTTTTTTTCAGCTAATCCTCAGCTACATTTTAAATAATTGTTTAGTGGAATCTCAAATAACTTAATCTCATTAACAACAAACTTCATTTTCACACAATACATTACATTATGCTGTAGTTGCTTTCACTTTTTTTGGTGACACGTGTAATCAAATCTGTGTTTTCTTCTAGTTTGTCATACTGTTCCATCACTGAAGACGGTTGTACTGCCCTGACCTCGGCTCTCACACGGAACCCATCACACCTTAAAGAGCTGGAACTAACTGGGAACCAACTAGGGAGCCCTGGACGGGAAAATCTTTTAGCTCTACAATCTCATAAGGACTACAAACTGGAAAAATTAATGTGAGTTGTCCCCTTTTTACATAGCCACATAATGGTAATCTGTAATATTACAATATGTAGGTATTGGAAGCTGCAGGAACCTTTTTTTGGAGATCTGGGGAAACTCAGGGTCACTTTAATTTTCTCTTCATGAACCTTTTTTACAAGACTACACACTTTTTTCATAAGAGCTGCAATGTTAATTTACAATGTTTTACAATGTTTATAAATTACAAAGATAAAATAAGAATAAAAGAAGGCTGTATTTAGCACATAGATTAAACTCATGCACATAAGGGCTGAAGACTAGCCTGTCCAATCTGACCCCACAGAAGATCTACAAAAGGATCTCTTTCTAATGGCTGCGAACACAACAGCACTCCTTTACAAGTCTAGTGGAGTTTTGACAACTGTTTTTAACAGTACTTTTATTTACATATGCCAGGATATGTTAGAAAAGTGGTGGTGTGGTACAGTGGTTGGTTGGTGTGGTACAGTGGTAACATCATTGGCTCCCATGTGAGAGAACTGGGTTCGATTCCCTGGGCAGCCAGTCTGTGCTACACCAATAAGGGTCCTTGGGCAAGACTCCTAACACAACATTGGCCTACCTGTAATACCTGTAACCTTGTAAGTCGCTCTGGATAAGAGCATCTGCCAAATGCCGTATATGTAAATGTAAGTTGGGGTCTGAGCATGGAACAGATTAAAGGCCTTGTTGGCTGGTGTTGGGCAAAAGCAAAGCTATAAAATTCACGCACTTACACTTCAATTTTTACCCCAGCTTCAGGAAAGGGTTAAAAGCTAACCATTAAAAGCCTGCTGTCCAATAAGCATTAATCTTTGCCCGTAGTAAAACATTGTACCTGAATCTGCTATATAAACCCATACAGACCCCGCTTTTCTCAGTTTCTGTCAACGCTTCAAGATAAATTTTCCATTCAGAATGTCCTGGCTAAAAAATTAAATGAAAGTATAATGACATAATGAAAGTAATGCTGAAATTAAATAAAATTATCATCTTAGAAAATGATCAGCACATATTGTACATTTATTGCAAATGTACAATTATGTCCTGTTACCTATGTCCTAGCACTCCTAGAAAAACTGTACAACTAAGTCTGATTATAACATTTATAATCATTGTATTTATAAACTAATTGTGTTTTTTCTGTCATTGTTGTAGGTTATAGAAGACTTCTGCACAGGACAGAACTGAATGTGTTCTGCCATGAGTCACTAGAATGGACAGGAAAATAATTCAAATAATGCTTGAAAAAGAAATCAAAGTGTGGAGGCTCGATGACTACTCCCATCAGGCCTTGTGGTCTACACTGGTCTTTCTCTTTGACCTGAGGAAATATTATGAAATACAACTGACTGCTTTTTGAGATGCTGTTGTAAGCATCAGGAACTGCTGAATACGTTTGGGTGTGGAAAGATGGTGATAAAGGATTTAACTAAATGTAACAAATACATTTTAGGCAAAAAAATGAAAATGGGGGAAAAAACAAAACACAAATGGTCTTTAGTGGTGTCTTTGTAGTGTTATACTCTTCTCCTTTTTTTTCTTCTTTGCCTGTGTCTGCAACATATTTACCTGAACAAGTATTTTATAATACAGGCTTTGTGTTTTGTTAAAAGTTACAGTATGATGTCATAGAGCACAGATTTCTCAAACCGGATAATTATTGGTCATACTTTTGACTAATTGGTCAAATTTTTAGCTTTGTGAACATTTTAAATCTGCCAATATTAAAAAATGGTATTACAAGAAATTTAAAGCTGAAATGCACAGACACTGGCCGAGACAGAGGTGTTCTAAATTAATACAGAGTATTAATACAGAGTCTAAAACATGATCCGAAAACACTAGGACATGCGATAATGCAAACGGGCGTTCAAAGGCAGGACAGGAATCAAAGTCAATACCAGAAACACATTAATACCAGATATCAAGAAATTGAGAACACAGCTTGGTCCAAGCACTAGAAATCCTAATACTTTGCAACTTAAACAGAAAAAAAAGCCATTAAATTAAATGCACTAAAACAAATATACTAAAACAGGGCTAACGAAACCCAAGTGAACATAATCAGACACTCAACAGAGCAGAAAACAGGCATAGAGAACACAACTAAAATTTAGGGGACTGAAATTAGGTGGGAAACAATGTATTAGGGCTGGAGGTGGCCATTATGGAACGTTAAACACAATGGCCAGTTTTAAGCTAGTCTCAAGTTTTACAAATGCATAATGATACCTCAAACTATCACTACATCTTGGTTCCGTTACAAGAGATGCTGTTTAAATAAATGTCATTTATGCAGTGTTAACAATCCCCAAACAGAAGCGTGCTGTTGGTAGCATCATGGTTGGTTACCTATAGATTCTTGGTTGCTCGGTTAATCTTTGCAATATTTTTAATATTTAATAATGAATTTAGCAGTGCTTTCAAGGGGTGTTAAAATTCCAGTGGTTTTGTTTTTTGTATTTTTGTTTTTGATTTTTTTTAACCAGAGCTTTGTTACTGACTTGTTTTATTAACTCCTGGATCTGGTGGCTTGTATTTTTGTAGCTGTATAAGTCACGACATACAATTTAACCAATTCATTATATAGATTAGATAGATTATTTTAGTGGATTCAATGATACATGTATGAGTTCTTTAAGTGCTCTACTTCATGAAGAATGACCAGTTACGTACTATACAGAATTTGTAGGACTTCACTGTTTGCATCCAGAAACTCTTTCTTTAACTGTAACTATCACTTTATCTGCACTATATTTCTGGTGTTTGTCTAATCTAAGCAGTATGTTTTGTATTTTTCTGGCTATTCGTTTTATTATATTATATTTCTTTAAAAAAAACACGAATGTAATTAAAAAGTATTCTAACAAAAAGTTTTGGAAGCTTAATTATCAATTATCAATCAACTTTCTTGATCAACTTTCAGCATTTCTTTAGCAGTTTTATCTAATGATTTTTATATAATTTGTAATAAACTAAAACTAAACAAAAATCATTTAGTTTTGCATTCAAAACACAGTAGGTCGTTGCTCCTGGACATTTGAGAGGAAGAAATACAACTGACTTTCAATTCCCCAAAGAGCTGCAGTAATCCACTGGACTCCAGAGAAAGAAAGAAAGGAATGCTGTGCGAAAACCTCCTGAGACTCCAAACAGCACCTGCACTTATGTCTGCAGGCTCTTAGGGTGCTTCAGGCATTGTTTAAAGAAACAAACCGAAAAAAAAAAAATATTCAAACTGTCCAGATTTTTTTTAAATGGGTCAATCAATAGACACATGTGGTGCCCAAATATAGCTTTTGTATTTTGTTCTGCTGTGCGGTTTTGATGCTATTACAGATAAACAACGAAAAGCACCAATTTACATAAACCGAACGGCCTTAGTGAAAATAAGTAATTATTTAAATTTTATAATAAATTTACTTAATCCCCTCAGATCCAAAATATAAAATAAATATAAAATATTTTATATAAAATATAAAAAAGAATAATTTCTGCTTCCTGCCCTTATAGTCTGATCTTAGTTTAATAGATTTGTCAGAACACCAATTTTTGATGTGTTTTTTTGTTGAATTATAATTTTATACAATTGTAGACAATATTTTCAATATGTATAAAAGCAATTAAACATTTTACGCAAGTAGTAAAAATCCTGTTTATTGCAGTCATTACAGCCATCGGTGCTTAAATTCCCTATAATAATCCACAGTCTGCTCTCAGTGGTTCTTCCATATGCAATATAAATCAACATATGACTTATGTATCTGCAAGTTCTCCTTCAAGCAGATAATTATAATTTAGCAGACGAATAAATATTAACAGGTTGTTACAGGTTAAAATATTGCTTGCTATATAGCTTGCTACTTGACTACTGATGTTTAAACAGCTGGTGTAATGTTAGCTAGGTGTCAATTTTTAAAGCTACTTCCAGAAAGGTAATGCTTAAATCAGCTAGTTGTTTTACATAATTTATAAACAAATTGTTTCAAATCGGTATCTATTGTAATCCATATATGCAATATACTAGGCTTAAAAAATATCACATACTGTGCAGTAGATCAGAGACCAAGACACACACACACACACACACACACACACACACACACACACACACACACACACACACCACAGCAGGAACTGTTAGGGTGAATAAAAGACCATGTTACCACTCACACATGTAGATTCTTCCCAAATTAGACTAAAGAATTTTAATGGACTAGCTAGTGGACTGTGATTAGATAGGCAGAGGAGAGCAAGGAACACAGAACACATAGTGTGTGTGTGTGTGTGTGTGTGTGTGTGTGTGTGTGTGTGTGTGTGTGTGCGCGTGTGTGTGTGTGTGTGTGTGCGAGTCAACATATTGCTCACTGCTACACTACACTAACTCAGAGTCATTTATTAACATATTTTATCAGTTCAGTAGTCATTGCCTCACTTAAACACATCTCACCTTATTCACTCTTCACATATTCACCTTTAACATATAATTCAACTGAAAATAAAATCTACACAATTTCACAAATTATTTCATGCCACATTCGGTTGATCAGCCGTAACTGGCTGTTTTGTGTAACTGAAGCCTGTAATGTAATGCTATAGCTAATAAGTTCAATATCTAAATAAAAGCTAGCCAAATACAGCTACTTACTTGTTGTCTTCCTTGTATTTTATCTTCCTAATCAATTATCCTGTACAACTCTGGGCCATGCCTCCTAACCGAGTCTGAGCTTGTGTGGAACGACACCAAATTATCTGCTTTATTTTAAAATCAAGCTATCATTGCTCACACCTTTTCATTACGTTATACAGGGCCGGAAACCACAAACACTGATCGACCACAACATTAGTGGTGAGCCAGTGACGGGTGAAGTAGATAACATTGATTATTTAGTGACAATAACAGACGTTAAGAGGTAAGATATTTTAAGCAGTAAGTGAACAGTCATTCTTGAAGTTGGTGTGTTGGAAGCAGGAATAATGGGCAAGTGTACCGATGAAGATCCGGGTGGCCTTGACAAGGACCAAATTGTGATGTCTAGATGAATTGTGATGCACATGATGGGTGAAGGCTAGCCTGTCTGATCTGATCCCACAGAAGGATCTGTTGCTGATATCTTGGTGCCAGATACGACTGAGCACCTTTAGAGGATTTGTGAAGTTCATGCCACAATGGGTCAGAGCTGTTTTGACAGCTGTTTAGCCAAGCCAATTTAATGTTATTGCTGATGTCATTGCGGTGTGGGTAAATGTGTCTCATTACCCATTACTATTTTTTTATCCACATACCCTTATTTATTGCATTATTTATTACTTGGTGTCAATTGCACATCTTTTCATATTTGCACTCAGATATTGCACATTACTTTTTCATATCTGCACAGTTTTCCATTGCACAGCTTTCATTTGCACAGTTTTTACATTTGCAGTTTTTTTCATTTGCACAGTTTGAGCAATGACAATAAAGTTGAATCCATCCATCCATCCATCCATCCATCCATCCATCCATCCATCCATCCATCCATCTATCTATCTATCTATCTACTGAACTAGACTAGAAGATTCAGTGCAAAATTCAGGAAAAAAGCACCAGACATAAAAGAGCCTTAAAATAGTTTTTAATGAAGTTTCTCAGAATAAAAAGAAACTACTAGATTGTATCCTGTGTATAATATGTATATAGGGTATATGAAACGGTTTGTGGTACATAATTGGGCAGTAATTACCTTTTAAAGTGAAGCTTTAAATGTATTTTACATTCACGGATACATTAGCAGAAGATTAAAAAGGTATAAAGACTCGAGGAAATTGAACAAGATGCAGAGAAAAGAAAAAGCAATGGAAAAAATGAGATAAAGGAGAAAGGAGTGTGTGTGTGTGTGTGTGGGTGGTAGCGTGAGACATACAAGGAACGATGGAAAGAGAGAGAGGGAGAGAAGGTGGGAGAAAGTGGAATAGTTGATTGACAGCTCGTGTTAGCAGGACCATCTGGCTATGTTGGTGAGACCAGGTGTGAGGTAGAGATCAATAGCAGAAACATTCCTGCCTATGTGGGTCAAGAAGACTGTGATTAAACCGCTTGAATGGGTGACGCAGGCTGCAGCTGAACCCTGACACAAATACTGAGATTAACACCCCTCATTTAGTGGCTTGCTCTCTCTCTCTCTCTCTCTCTCTCTCTCTCTCTCTCTCTTTCTCTCTGAGTTTGGAATATCTGATCAGACCACATAAGAATACAAGAATCGTAAAAAAAAGTCAAATGTGAACTATTCTTTTGATAACTGTGCAGTGGAATTGGCCTCCACATTTGACCCATGCATGCAGTGAAACACACACTTATACACTAGTGAACACTAGGGGGCAGTGAGCACACATGCCCAGAGCAGTGGGCCGCCCCTATTCGCAGTTGGGGGTTAGGTAGCTTACTCAAGGGCACTTCAGTCAAGTTCAGTCAATTGTGGGGAACCTGGGACCTTCTGAGATTAGCGTTAGACATTGAAATGTTTGAATAATTATCAATGGAAGGTCGTCACAAGAATAGCAAGGCAAGGGTTCTCTCTCTCTCACTCTCTCTCTCTTTCTCTCTCTCCCTCTCTCTCTGTGTGTGTATATATGTCTGTATAGAGAAATTCATCACTTTATTTCTTTAATTTATAGGATTTTTCAATGCAATATTGTGTAATTCTGAAATAATAATAATAATAATAATAATAATAATAATAATAATAATTATTATTATTATTATTATTATTGCCCTACAGTAGGATGGTCTACCTTTGATTTCACAGCCAGATGGTCAGGGTTTTTTCTGTGTGGTTTGCTTGTTCTCCCCGCACTTATCGACACTGACCACTAGAGGGAGACATTACATCATGTATGTCCATCAGTTCTATTCAAGCATTTACAGTGTCTGTATCAGTCCCTTATTGATGATAAAAAATTCTATACCACTGTTTCTCATCTTTCACTGTCATTCTAACCCCCCCCCCCACCACCACAATCACCAATAGTTTACAGAAAAATAATTAAGTTAGAAGCATATAACAAGGCAAAGATTTATACTGAGTGGTTTTTATCTCTGATGAGTGAGTTAGTGTGTACTCTCATGGGCACAAACATAATGTTAATGATGATGTCTGGCTGCTTTTCTCTGTAAATTTCACCAAATAAATGACATGTTACTGTGGTGCTTATGTGGATGTAATATCTTACTGAACAAATTCAAGGGGTTCTTAATGCATAGTCATACATGAATATTTTGATGGTATTGTACATTATATGTTACATTTTATAAATAATATTATGTATAATACAATTATTATTATTAACATGAATGGTAAATTATAATTAATAAATAATAATAGCAGGCGATTACGATAAATAAATAAACAAACAAACAAACAAAAAATAAATAAATTTGAGACTTTTTTTAGATAGTCTATGTATAAAGCAAAATTAATTTTAAACTCAGTACGTTTTTAAATAATAGCTAAATGAATAAAAGTGAACTCATGGATAAATTAATAAACAATAAAGGTGTTCTAAGTAGCAAAACGAAGGAAATAAAATACAAACAATAAAACAAACAAACAAACAAACAAACAAACAAATAAATAAATAAATACACGAATAAATAAATAAATAAATAAATAAGTAAATAAATAAATAAGTAAGTAAGTAAATAAATAAATAAACAAACAAACAATTAAGTCAATAAATAATAAATGACTTTTTAGACAGTCTAAATGTGCTGATTAGAAAGGCAAAATTAATTGATTAAATTAAAAAAAAAAAAAAAAATTATTGGATAATGGCTAAATAAATAAAAGTGGTCAAAAAATGACCTAATAAACATTAAAGGTGTTCTTAGAAGCAAAACTAAGAAAACAAAAAAATCTTTATAAAAAAAAATCTTTATAAAGATAACATCAATTAATAAATGCATAATAAACAGACAACTAAATAAACACTATAATAAATAAATAAATAAATAAATAAATAAATAAATAAGTGTAGACTTTTTTAGACAGCCTGAATGTCCTGAGCTGATAAATAAAATAAAATACATTTTAACCTTAATAAATGTGTGCTGAATGGTGAATAACAGTGAGCGACCTCGTTTTGATTGACATTTGCGTCATCGGCCCTGGCCACGCCCCCTCGGCGCTCGGAGCGTGGTTGCGTGTCCGCGCGCGCTCGGCTCAGTGCAGTAGTGTTTCTACAGGGACAGGAGGGATAACACTGCTCCGGATATATATATATATATATATATATATATATATATATATATATATATATATAACACACACTCACACACACACACACACACTCATACAGAAAGAGTGTGTATACAGAGACTGAATAAGAAACACACGCGCACACGCACGCGCACACACACACAGAAAACTGGATCTAAAAGAGAGGAGAAGAGTGTTGCACATGGCCGGGATTATTTACCCCCTCGCTTCACTTTTATTTGGGATTTCCTCCGGTATCAGCACCCTGCAAAGGACTTACCCTCCTAACGAAGGTAAATAAGTGGATCTTACACAGGGAGCACTTTAACTTAATGACACACCTGCAGTGTCCACAGTCTGACACCTGCACCTACATCTGGATAATCATAATAATAATAATAATAATAATAATAATCATAATAATAATCATAAACACTGTATTAGTCCATTACATTCATTCAGTACTAGTAGATTTGTGCTGTATTTCTATCTAGTAGGAAGTCTGGTAGTGTATTAAAGTTAAAAACTAGATCCAAAAGCTTTTATTACAACCTGGAATAAACATAAATAAACAATAATATCTCATTATCATTTTTTATTGTATATAAATATAATTATTGATCTAGTTTATAACGCCTCTCTTGCAGAAATGCTGCAGTTCAGTGTCCTATCTGTGTTCAGCATGGAGTTTAGTGCACCTAATGAATAGCCTAACATGGTTTTAATAAACACACTGTTTCAATTCAATTGGCCTTTTTTCCTTGTTAATAGAAAACAACAGCAGCCTGATGATATAATCTGTCCTTTCTTGTTTTAGAGTTTTCTTTCACATTTTTATCAGGCATGTTATATAAAGAACACCTCAGTTATGTTAACAGAACTGATATTAAGGTACACGTCAGAAGATTGTCACTTATATAAAAAGAGTCTTTGTTTTTGGACAGATTTAAAGGCAGTGTCTGCAGAATCCATGTCAGGAAATTAAAGTTAGTAATTTATTGTCTGAGTGTTGCAGAAAAGTTTGAAAACGCTGTAAGACAAGATGGAGCTTAATCCTATTTGCAGTGTTTTTTGTATGATTTATTAATAACTACACAATATATTATATAAATGTCATCCCACGTGCCTACTGGGGCTTTCAGAAATGTATTTCTGTGTGTTTTAAATTTGGACCTCGCCAATATCCCCGGCGCCGTAGCCTCAGTCTTCCGGGACACATGAAACAGATCAATTCCTGGTTGTTCTTTTTGTAACCCCAGGCTCCTTTCTGTAAAGCCGAAAATACTGCACACAACACAACAGAACAAATTCACGGGTAGATTTCTTCCTGTATTCTCTCTTAAGTGTTTTTTTTTACTTTCATATCTCAGTTACATTGCTGGATTCGAGATCCGTGCAGGGAGAACTGGCATGGGTAGCGAGTCCGACGGAAGGAGGGGTAAGTACTAAAGAACCAGTTCTCTCTCTTCCTCGCTCTCTCTCTCTCTCTCTCTGTCTCTCTCTCTCTCTCTCTCTCTCTCTCTCGCTCTTTTTGTCTGATGGGAATTCAGATAGCTAGGTTACTGCGACAAGCATCAGGTTTCCTAAATAGTGCAAGGAGACAGAAATGGCCTTTGTTGGGAAACTTTATCCCTCAACTTCCAAAAAGGGGGAGACTTGGCAACACTGCAACTGTGAGCGGTTCCGTGTGTCTCTGAAAGAACAGGGCTTCAGATCTCGGAGGTCACTGGGTTCTGTCTGATAGAGTATGCTCCCTCAGTCTTGCTGCTTTCATGGCCACTATTCATGCATACCTTCCTCTTGAGCCTTCAGATTCGATGGTGACAGAAATGGTTGCTGTCTGTGCCAAATATCCTCTTGAGGAATAGCCTTTCTCCGAAGACGGGAGATCAGACTCAAGGTTAAAATAACCCACAAAAGTTAACCTCTATTTCCATTAATACCACTGCAACCCGTGGACATGTGATCCAGTTCTTATGGAAATGCTTCGTTGGCTATGTTCTGTGATCACCTGTGTGACTGACAGCTCTTTGGCAGTGATGGTGGGAGGGCATTCAGGTCTAAATACGGCCAATTAGCTTCTTTCTCCTCCTGGCCTGCTATCTGTGGACAGGGGCACTTATCAGTAACTCGCTCCATTGGCCCTCGGTGCACACAGGACAGGAGAGAGCTCTACACATTGAATTACTCCCTTACACTAGAGACCAGATTGGTTTCACAGCTATTGTCTCTTTATTGCTCAATTTGCAATGCGATTTTGTGAATAATTGGTTGAGATTAGTACAATTTCAGCCTGGATTGATGATAGTTTTCAGGAGCTCCTATGAGTAGGAAATAGGGTGCAAAACAGGGACCTTCACAGTACTGAGAAATACCAAATAATTTACCATGTCAGTGAAATAACCAAACATTATACCACACCATTGGTTCGGTACCGAACGTTCACTTAAACCAGTCAGCAAACAAAATAACTCATCAACCGATCTAAAAATGCTCAACTGACTAATCAACTAACAGAAATAACCAACTAGCCACACATCCAACAAAGAAATTAATTAGTCAACCAACTAAAAAACAAAATATTCAATCAACTAACCAGCAAATAAAATAACCAATCAGCCACCAATCCAACAAACAACAGAAGCATTGTACCAAAAACAAAATAATTAGGCAACTAATTATGATAATACTCAATCAACTAACCAGCAAATAGAGTAACCAGTTGGTCGCTGATCCCACAAAAAAAAGGAAAGCCATTTTACCAACATACAAAACAGTCACCTAAACCAAAATATAGCCTGATGATCAAATACAACCAGTCAACCCTCCAAATAATAAAATGACTATTCAACCAACCAGCCAAGACTATAACCATTTACCTAACTAACAAAGAAAATAAACAGTCAACACAATTTGTGTTGTGTGCCATCCAGCAAACTAAAAATCGCTTAAGCAACCGACACAATAATAAACAACAAACCAGTGAACAAAACTGTGTGGACACAAAAAGCTTTTATTTATGTTAAGTGTAAATGGAGTAAATATCACCTGGAGACTTACAGGGCTGCACAATTAAAATAAAATTATGCTCATGATTGTTTTGAGAGAGATTATGATTGTAAATGTAATTTGTCAGTAACAGTGATTATGCTAATACACAAGAGCTGACCGTGGAAAACCCTGATTGATCAGACTGCTTGAACACCTGCGACCTGCCAGAATGCTCACAGCATGCTCAGTTCACTTCCAGAGCTGAATAAAACAAGCCAGGCATCCTGATAAACCAGTAACATATCACATGCACGTAGTTCTTATTTTCTCTAGTTTATCTGGCCTTGTGCTGTAGAGGCTGAGTGTGCTGCTTGAAAACATGCACCTCCTAATATACCACAGTGTTACCCTGAGACTGTTTCACCTACTCGCACAAAGTGCTTTAGAAAACTTTGGAGAAGCTACATGTGTAATTCTAGATAAACACTGCAGTGTGGAGGCTAGGCATGGCACAGTTGTATCATTTACATATTAAAAGAAAAACAGATGCTGCAGATCCTTTGGTTTTAAACTGTCCTTAAAAAAAAAGTCTGTTACTATTTTTTAAAATAATGTTTTGTATTTAACATTTAAAAAAATAATTTACTAAAAAAAAAAGATCAGTTGTTAAAAAGGGTTATGGCATAATTGCCTAACATTCAATGACCCAGCAATAATATGACTGACACATGATTGTTTACAGGATATCTATAATTGAACCAAATCATGAAAAATCAAAGATGTTTTCCACATGTATATAAAAATCATTTTTTTAGTGATTTCATATAATAAACAGATTATTAAATACTTTAAAATTAAAACAGGCTGTAAATGACTGGGGACTGGGGAGTTCCAGAATACAGCTGGATGATTATAGCTGAAAAATAAATCACGAAAAAATATTTAATTTCAGTCTATAACAGTCAATAATTATTTTTAATTACCTATTTTTGTCATTGTTAAAATGTTTTTTAATTTAATACATTTTTAATAAATGCTGAATTTATACATACTTTTAAACTTAACTATTTTATTTGACATTAGACTTATTGAATCTTTTTTATTTAGGTACAAATTTGAAAACTAAACACGAATAAATTTACAGAAAATTTGCAATATTGTAAATACACATTAAATAAGGTAATTTTATAAAAATGTTATGCTACACACTTCACACTCAACAGTGTTCTTATCTTGGTCCTGAAAAGAAAAACCTGCCATACTTGTGAGCTGACCTTTTTTATTCATTCAGCTTTTTTTTTCTCAGTGTCTGTACGTTTCTGTCACGTCCAAGATGCAAGTGATAAACCTGTTAAATGATTATAAAAAAAATAAATAAATTTTGCATTACTCATAGCACGTTCCCTTATCTAGGGATATGATTGTTTGTCTAAATGCCAGGACAGCAGCTTGTTTTGGATTTCTTTATATTGCCAAATGTTGTGTATTCATTATGTGCTTCTCTGGAAGTGGGTATTTAATGCATTTAAGTGAAATGATCAAACAGAATTTTTTTTATTGCTATTGATGAGTCTATCATTATACATATTGCTATAGTTTTATTGCATAGGATAATGTCAGGGCTTGTTTGCATTTACAGACCCTAACGTCGGTTGAGATTATTTCTAAATGACACAAACACGGATTTCTAAATTCACAGCTTTTGTGCATGAAGGGTTACACTGCCAGAACTCACAGAGTTACGAGTAAATTATCTCACTACTATAATGTTTTGGTGTAATTCTAGTAGAGAGCTAAGGGGAATTATTATCAGACCTATACACAAAAAAATATTCAGCTGTAAATTATAAAAATTAAGTACATGCAGTGTGTGACTAATGATGAGCAAATGTTAAATAAGAGGCTTTTAAGAATAGATACCTAAGTAGTATTTAAAAAAAACTTCTCTCCTAATGTGTTTCATTTTTATTTTAGTGATTGAGCCATAGTAATGTCACTTTCTCTTAAATATTCTGTTTGTGATCCACAGTGGGAGGAGGTGAGCATAATGGATGAGAAGAATGTCCCAATCCGGACGTACCAGGTTTGTAACGTGATGGAGTCGAGTCAGAACAACTGGCTACGCACACACTGGATCGAGCGCGGCCCAGCACAGCGCATCTACATAGAGATCAAGTTCACATTACGTGACTGCAACAGTTTACCCGGAGTCACAGGCGCTTGCAAGGAGACCTTCAACCTCTACTACCTAGAGTCAGACTCGGGCGGAGAGCACGGTGTACCTGAGAGGCGCTTCGCTAAGATCGACACCGTGGCGGCGGACGAGAGCTTCACGCAGGTGGACGTGGGGGATCGGGTCATGAAGCTCAACACGGAGGTACGCACTGTTGGTGCACTCAGCCACAGGGGCTTTTACCTGGCCTTCCAGGACGTGGGTGCATGTGTGGCACTCGTCTCTGTGCGAGTGTTCTACAAGAGATGTCCGTTGGTCGTCAGGAACCTGGCAAGCTTTCCTGATACAGTAGCAGGTGCAGATGCTTCGGCGCTGGTGGAGGTGCGCGGTGCATGTGTGGAGCACTCTGAGGAGCGCCAAGAGCCCAAAATGTACTGTGGTGCTGACGGGGAATGGCTGGTGCCCATCGGCACATGTCTGTGTCAGCCTGGTTATGAGGAGCGTGGTGCACAGTGTCAAGGTAAGAACATTTTATATAATATATATATCGCTTCAACTTTTCTAGATCTACATCCTGTCCATTGATATTGATCTCTCCTCTCTTTATGTATATCATATATTCTCTCTCTTTCTCTCTCTCTCTCTCTCTCTATATATATATATATATATATTAGGGCTGTCGAAGTTAAAGCGATAATAACGCATTAATGCAATCTCAAATTGTAGCGTTTAAAAAAAAAGTGCCGTTAACGCAAATTCTAATTTGGCCCTGCGATTCACCAGTAGTTCATGTTGAGGCTTGTCGCGCGCTGCTTC
>JAOVVF010000048.1:21020109-21031586 GCA_028565595.1 Duopalatinus emarginatus
ATACTTTTGTACTTTTACTGGAGTGAAAATCTAAACAGAGGACTTTTACTTTTACTGGAGTCATATTTTACCTTGGGGATCTGTACTTTTACTCAACTACATGATTTGGCTACTTCGTCCACCACTGCCCTGTACCTTTATGTAGAAGTGCCCCAGATTTCATGTTTTTAAGGCACATTTGTAAAACATTCCTAATTCACAAATACATTGGTCTCTGTAGACCCTAAATCAGTGTGTATGTTTCTGTGGGTGTTAGAAAGTATGTGTGTGTGCTTGACACACGTAATGTTTTAGTAAGTCAAGGCGTCAATGTCTGGTCTACTGTAAAATTTATACCCTGACTTGGAGAACTTAGGCTCAGCTGGTGCAAATGGCTGCAACTCAGTGGGTGTTAATTCAGTGAATGGAATGCAACCCAGGACAGGTGTGTGTGTGTGTGTCTGTGTGAGCCTGAGTGTGTGTGTGTGTGTGTGTGTGTGTGTATGTGTGTGTCTGTTTTTCAATAAGAGTATGGAATTTCTCCTTATTAAATTGCTCTGTTGTAAACTCAGTAGGTATCAACTTCAGTGTCGCATAAAAATAAAGTATATTGCGACATGTGTGTGTGTGTGTGTGTGTGTGTGTGTGTTCTGTATTTGCAGTTTAGTTAAAGTTTTATTAAACAGACGATTTGAATCATACAGCCATGTAAAGTCATGTCAGGATTTTTACACACAGACCTCGGCTCATATAGAGAGGCAAGGAAGTGTGTGTGTGTGTGTGTGTGGCTAGTATATATATAACTGCTTATCTATTGGAAAGATATTGGAATTTTTCAGCTCCCTCTTCTCTCTTTCTATCTCTATCTCTCACTATAACCCTGATCTCTGTCTCTCAGGTCCCCCGTCGTCCCCTCAGCATGTGATCTCCAGCGTGAACGAGACGTCGGTGTTGTTAGAGTGGAGTCCTCCTCTGTCCACCGGCGGCCGCCGTGACCTCACCTACAACGTGGTATGCGAGCGGTGCGCGTGGACGTCGACGCGGTGCGTGCCGTGTGGCGACAGCGTTCGCTACTCACCCCAGAGACTCAGCATCAACGGCACTCGGGTGTCTGTGCACCAGCTGCAGGCGCACACTAACTACACCTTCCACATCTGGGCCGTCAACGGAGTGTCCAAACACAACCCGAAACCCGAGCAGGCCGCCTCCATTATGCTTACCACCAACCAGGCTGGTGAGACACTGTGTGTGTGTATATGTGTGTGTGTTTCTATCTGACTCTTGCTCTCACAGCCAGGCTCCTGAGTGGTGCAATAGAATATGTTTGCCCTAACATACAGATATTATGAGTGTGAATCCCGATGACTGGGAGTCTAATGAGCAGAGTTGGCATAAAAAGTTGTGAAGTCACTCCCCTGTCAGCACAGCAGCACTAGCCAATCATGGGTGTCTGTAAGCTCATGCATGCAGAAGTGTGCAGAAGCACTTTTTTTTTGCACAGTGCATCATGGTGTAAGTACTTCATTAGTTAATCTGGTGAGGATTTAGGGATGGAATCTATAGTGTCAGCACTTTGTTACAGCAGGACAGAAGAATTTGGACATCTTTGATTTCTCTGTAATATAACAAGCTGATTTTAATATTATGACACTATATATTATTATAACTTCAAGTGAGGAAAAACCAGACAGATGATATGTTGTATATATATATATATATGTTGTAGTATAATGAAACTAATAGCAGGGAATCATTGATTATCTTATTACAAAAACACCTGTCAAGGGGAGGGATATATGTGACAGAAAGTGCAGTCTAGGGCTGCGTCCGAAATCGTACCCGAAAACAGTACGCGAGCGTGACTAGTGTGTCCGAATGTGCAGTATGCATCAAGCAGTAGGTGAAAATGAATAAATGAAAGTGAACTATTTTGCCTTACTGTGTTTTGCACACAGAAGGAATGTGACCTCCGCATTTAACCTATCCATGCAGTGAAACACACACACCCCCCAGTAAACACTAGGGGGCAGTGAACACACTTGCCCAGAGCAGGGGGCAGCCCCAAACCACAGCACCCAGGGAGCAGTTAGGTGCCTTGCTCAAGGGCACCTCAGTCATGTCTTGCCCTAGGTGGGGATCAAACCCACAACTCTCTGGTCACAAGACCAGTTCCCTAACCACTAGGCCACGGCTCCCAGATGACCGACTGTTTCAGGAGACATTTTGCAGTAGGTGAACTGAGCACACTGTTCTGTCCCATAATGCAATTCGAGCAACGCAGACGTTTGGAACT
This sequence comes from Duopalatinus emarginatus, assembly GCA_028565595.1. NCBI lineage: Eukaryota > Metazoa > Chordata > Actinopteri > Siluriformes > Pimelodidae > Duopalatinus > Duopalatinus emarginatus. The sequence continues at coordinate 21,022,382 of JAOVVF010000048.1, forward strand.
GAAGAGGAGCAACATAAAAGTATTTTTATTTTAATAATTTCTATATTAATAACTTCTTCTGAGGTTAAAAAATATATATTTTAAGGTTACATTTGGGGATTTAAAAAAAACGGCTGTGATGTGACATCATATGTCACATGACATTGGAAACTGGAATTGCGTACTGCTTTAACGGTAAAACAGTGCACACTGCTTCTGATTCAGTATGTACTGCTTGAGTACGCGATTTCGGACGCAGCCATGAAGTTGTGTTGGAAGCCAGGAAAATGGACAACTCTAAGGAAGGAGTGACGTTATAAAGGACCAAGTTGAAGTGATGTCTGGATGACTGCGTAAGAGCATTGCCAAAATGGCAGGTTTTGTGGGGTTGGGTACCAAAAGTAGTCCAAGGAAGGAGAACCGGTGAAACAGTGGCCGGGTCATGGGCACTCACACACGTGAGAGAGGTGTGAAGACTAGACCATCTGGTCTAATCTAACAGAAGATTGACAAAAGGATCTGTTGGTAATGTCTTAATGCCACATACCACAGAACACCTTCAGAAGCCTTGTGTAGGTTATGCCTCAATAGATGAGAGCTGAGGTATAAGGGGAATAAAAACATGCCTTTAAATAAAAGAAGCTTGCAACCAATAATAACACACTTTAATGACTTAAATCAGTAAAAAACAGAAAAGTGAAGGGACCTTGTTTGAGAAATAGGATTTGCCACAGAGTAGTATCATTCGATAAATCACTGCACAGTTAGTGAACACAGGTTTGTTCCCAGTTGTGTGTGCGGTTGTGCTTCTTTTACTTACACTTATGTTGAAGATCGGTTTCACCTGTAGAGAGCTTTTGAACGATGTATTTGCTCCATTAACAGACGCACACACACTCACGCACATGCCTGCAAGCTCAGTATCTCAGATGTTGTGCCAGATCCCCTTCATTTTAGATTTACTACACTCTTTGTGTTTTTGTAAGTGCAGTACATTGAGCATTTGAGTGTGTGTCAGCCTGCGCTCTTGATGCCGCGTCGGGTTTCCAGCTGAAGCAGAGTGCGAGACGGAAATCCGGAACACTCGGTGACAATCGACGCTCATAAATCACCCTCAGGCCTAACAGTGATGGTTTGGAGTATAAGGTGTTGGGTTTTAGGTTGAGGCTTTGCCATATCAGCTTCACTGAGCTTCAGCTCAAGCAACTAATCGTTCACAAAGGACCTTTCAAGCCATGCATTTGTGAGCATGATCGTGTGTGTATGTGTGTGTGTGCGTGTGTGCGTGTGTGCGCTGTCCTCGTCGCTGCCTCAATCTCATGCATGAAGGAGAAAGAGAATATAAAAAGACTGGCATGCTCCATGGATGAGGTTCAAAGACTGAACAAAAGACACAAGTCGTGTAGTGTAGGAGTCAGCAAGTAGGTGGGCTGTACCGCTGCTTATTCATGAAGGATTTGAATATTCATGACTCCTGTTCTGCATATGCTTTGTAAACTTTTCTGCCTGCCATCTCTGGAGATTGGAAGGAAAATATGTGGCAGCTGTGTGAGACATCCAGCCTACACACACTCAATTTTATTTACACAGCTTGATTTTTCTCAACAGGTGGGCTTGTGCGCTGTGTGTGTTTGCATATTCAAGCCCTGTATTTTCTGGATTTTTTTTAGCATGAGCCTTATTTTGATACGGCTATTTGTTCGTGTATTTACAGTAGATATGCAACCTTAGTAGTAATGATAGTCTGACACTCCACATGGTAGATTAACGTTGCACATGTTGCTAGCATATGCGCCACCCTAAAACACGCACGTTCTGGTTTGTCCATGCCAGTGAGGTCCACAAGGCTGGAGCATTTCCTGTTCCTTTCTTTCCTGCTTTAAATGTTTGCGCTCCACCCTTTATGCACCCTTTGGGCATATCATTGCATTTTTACCTAAAAGCCTTTTTGAGATCATGAGCAAGGACGAATCACAGTGGAGGTTTTGGATATGTTAATAGCAGAGAGAGACACTTGCAAATGTTATTAATAGAACTTGGCATTAAGCAGGAGTAGGGCTTCAATTTAAAATTTCAACCAAATATCATCAGATCAGATTACTAAATTACATAATGACCTGATTATTATTAATAATAATATTACTATTATTATTATTATTATTATTACTATTATTATTATCTGTACATATGGAGTATGACAAAGTATATATTTTTTTTCTTCATCTTCAATAATCATGGATGAAACACCAGTTTATTTATTTATTTATTTATTTGGGAGGTCCAAGGAAACATGGGACCCTGATACGGACACCAATGGAAAAAACTGACTGAATAAATAAATAAATAAATAAATAAAAATTTAAATAATAAAAAATGTATACATTATTTTAATTCATTATTTTATTCATATTTAAATGTTATATTTGTTTTTTAATAGATAATTATGCACCAAATGAAAAATTACACACAGTAGTTACATTGAATACATTAATTTGACCAAAAGGTGCATGTAAGTTTAAATAATAAAATCTGTCAACATAACCAATGTACCGAATTTAACATAAGACTGTATCCACTAGACCACAGTTACAACTAATCGATAGTAAACATCTTGAGATGGGTGAGTGTCAGTAATACTGGCTCAAGCAGTTTACGGCATTAAAGCCTGATTTGATTTTAGCCTGATACGCTTTCATCTGTACAGGAAAGCGGCTTTCAGTCACTCTCTGAAACTCGAGCATCCAAAATGTTCGTTCACCTCTGCACTTACTGGCCGTTAGAGACACGATGAATGGTGGGGTGTAGTAAACCTCTTCGCTTGTTTTTAACTCTACTGATAGCCTCTCGGTATAAAGCTATCTACATTTACATTTACGCCATTTGGCAGACGCTCTTATCCAGAGAGACTTACAAGGTTACTGGTATTACCTATCCAGTAGTGTTAGGAGTCTTGCCCAAGGACCCTTATTGGTGTAGCACAGACTGGCTGCCCAGACCCGGAATCGAACCCAGGTCTCTCACATGGGAGCCAATGATGTTACCACTGTATCACACCAACCACCATGCTATCTCTATCACATTGGCTTATATTTAATATCCAATGGATACATGTGATCTTGGTTTCTACCAATAATTATTTCAGAGACTGGGAGTATCCAGTGAAGTGCCAGAAAAATCGGTACATCAGTGTAATACTTGGTAGGTCCCCCACGGGTCATGGAGCATGCAGAAATATTCAATAGGTAATGGACACCAGACTTTCTGCAGAACTCTCCTTAATTTTGTTGTATTCTGAGGTGTAGGATTTCTGTGTTCCACAGTGCGTTGCATAACATCCCAGATGTGTTCCATAACTCTGAGATCTAGTGACTTGTTTGGAAATGGCAAAACCCCAAACTCAGATGAGTGTTCCTCTAACCATAATTTGGCATCTGTGGACATATGTGGTGGTGCATTGTCCTGTTGGAGGTTGCCAGACCCATCAGAATGAATACAGTACATGAACGGGTGTAACTTGTCAGAAAGGAGACACACATAGAGTTCACGTGTCAGAGATGTTTGTAGATGTACCAGGGGTCCGACGGTATGCCAGCGAAACAAACCCTATTCCAATATCCATAGGCTCGTCTGTACCACTTTAGTGTTTATGTTGTCACAGTGGAACAACTTATCACAGTTATACGTCATTATGAAATTACTGTTGGTTTATTAAACATTGGAGCTTTTTGTCCAAGAAATACAGCATGTTTGTGTTGTCATCCTCTCGCCTTCTTTCCAGGTTGCCAAACCGAAGGATCGCGTATATTTACTTTCACATTATCTCACTTCTTCCCCAACACACACACACACACTCACACACGCACTTAACTCGATTACAGAGACATTTCTGTAAGAGCTGGCTGAATGATGGATGTGTGTTACAGGAGTGTGTGTTGGAGGTTGTGGAGGGCGTTGACCCCTGGGTTTTGAGCCGGTAGGGGCTCATCTGAGTCCCAGTGGGGAGACGCCAAAGTCGTGTTTAGTCTGTCGGCCTCGACAGAGGAAGATGGATGTGCTTAGCTGAAAAATAGCCGCCACACTGCTGTCACTACTGGGAGCCAGGGGCCGAGTGTTCAATACACACAACACTTAAGACTGAAAAGAAGGAGCTGTTTTAACCACACACGGATCCCGAGGCCCGGAGCAACATGAATAGCTGGAAGAGAAATGCGGTTTGGGGTTGAAACACTTGAGTCCGTGTGAATGATTGGATGGCAGCTGTGCCACCTTGAAGCGCCTGTGTGAATTGTTGAAATTGAAAATAGCAGAAGAATGAATAACAGAAATGAAAAAGCGAATAGGGTTTTGCAGAAGTCAGAGGTCCTCTGCTCCTCTGTGAACCTTTATAACACAACTACAGCTAATAACACTTTATACACACTCATACACACTATAATAAGAGTTTCTCTGGCTTATTTATGTACTGTACTGATTTATATTTTTACCGCTAGATTTATTTCCTACGTGTTTTTGTATTATAGAATGATATGCAGCTCTTATGCCTCAAATACACACATTTAAAGGAAAGATTAATACAAAAAAAAATAATAAATGTGGATTACAAACCTGTCATTCAGAAAAACAGTACAGCTTATAACATCTAACAATTAATTGCTATTTTATACTTTATCCTTGCATTTTAAGAATACTATTTAATGTATTGTTTTAGTTATTGTATTACTATTTAATTTTTTTATTTCGCCTTTCTTTGACCAATAAATATTGTGCTTCATATACTTGACAGACAGAGGAAATGTTTTGTCACCCACATTTACAACTTGCTTGTATCTGATGTGTGTTTGTATAGATGTATCTCTGTCCCGTGTGTTGTCTTGCAGTCTAAAGCTGAGACTAAGGGAGACACAGTAAGGACGGTGTCCTGTTTGACTTTCTCACCCTAAACAAAGCAGGGTTTAGCACAAGAACAACTGTGGGTTTAGCATTTGAATTCAGGATTTCAGTAAAGCAGATGGAGGTGTAAGAATGTCTCGGTTCTGACTGTGTTTAGACAGAAAGTAGTAACATGTGTCTTTCTGTCTCTTGCAGCTCCGTCAACAGTGATGTCTGTGCAAAGTAAGGACGTCACCCGTGACACTCTGACGCTCTTCTGGCAGGAGCCGGATAAACCTAATGGAGTCATACTGGAGTATGAGGTCAAATACTATGAAAAGGTGAGAAGAGTAAAGGGATTTGTAGACATGGGACACGGTAGCCAAAATGCTAAAGTTTAGCTGGTAGCTGTTTCAATTGCTAAGTGTGGTTCTCTTTTAAAACGCATGTTAATTAAGCTGTCTAGCTAAAGTTACCTAAGGTGGAAAATTTAGGTATTTTACCTTATAAAAACCAAGAACATCCGTTTGAGAGTTTCAGGCAAGCTGTGCGTTTGTCTTACATTTTAGCTACATTTTACTGACTAGCTAAAGTCACCACAAAAGGGCTTTTGTTAGCTATGTAAATACTAGCATACATACTCTCAGGTTTGTTTGTTGAATTTATCTGAAGCAAAATAAGATCCCACAGGAGGTTAAGGCAAGGGTTATAGCTGGCTAGATAACGTGGCTATAACCAGAGCTGCCTAATCGTGATTATAAAACAGTTAGTATTCTGCTTTTACTGGCGAAACATCCCTTGTCTCCTGAGGATATATGCGTGGTATAAACAGGAAATATGTGTTGACAAGCCTGGAAATAACCGTCAGACTTCCTCACTTGTGAACTTGTAACCTTCCTCTGTCCTTCCCTTACCCTTCCTTTCATCCTCCCAGGAGCAGAACGAGAGGAGTTATCGTATCGTAAAGACAACGTCTCGGAGTGTTAACATTAAGGACCTGACACCACTGACCTCCTATGTATTTCATGTGCGCGCCCGGACCGCAGCCGGTTACGGAGATTTTAGCTCTCCACAGGAGGTCATGACCAACTCGGGTTAGTGTGAAACTTATAAACTTATCATTCCAGATTTTATTATTAAGACTAATTTAAACAATGGTAAATAGTCTTGAAGAAATCAGAATGAAGTCCTGGTGAAAAATTCAACCAACAATCGGGCAAATCTCTGTAACCATGGAAAGGGAAATGAACAGCAATAGTGTTTTCTATTGGCATTTAGCAGATGCTCTTATCCAGAGCGACTTACAAGGTTACTCGTATTACAGGAGGCCAATGTAGTGTTAGGAGTCTTGCCCAAGGACCCTTATTGGTGTAGCACAGACTGGCTGCTCAGACCAGGAATCGAACCCAGGTCTCTTACATGGGAGCCAATGATGTTACCACTGTACCACACCAACCACTAACTACAATTTAGTAAGCTAGCTGTAAGTTAACTAACTAACCAATGAACAAATTTTTGATATTAAAATATTACACAAATATACACAAAAATTACATACACATGCAAAACTACATAGTCTTTCAACTTTTTAAATATTTTTATTTGAAAAAAACCCCTATAATTCTTGTTATAACTGAATTCTTGAAATTCCTGTTGTTCATGTTGTTCTATTGGTATAGTTTAAAAAGCTGTTACTCTTTTTCTGACCCCTACTTGTTCCCTTCCTGTCTCTTTAGTTCTGTATAAAAATATAACAGTACCTTTGAGCATTCCCTTGTAACTGTATTAACTCTAACCCCAGATATGGTAGATAAATATAGCAGTACATAAAAATGACATTTGAAGGACGGGTGATGAAATAAAACTGTCGCTTGCTCTCTGTCAGTGCCATCTCCTGTGGTGGGAGAAGGCATGAACCCCACCATCCTTCTGCTGTGTGCTTGTGGCAGCGTCGTCCTGCTCCTCATCCTCGCCTGTGCCTTCCTCATCAGAAAGAGGTGTGCGTCTGTAATCCTACTGCGTGTCCTCTGTCTGTGTGTGTGTCCTTTGTGAGTATTGTGTGTGTTGTGTGCAGCAGCCGTTTAATTAGCTGTTTATTTTTCAGGAGGGCCAAATACAGCAAAGCCAAGCAGGATGAAGAGAAACACCAACCAGGTACAAATCACTGCATATCAATCATTTAGGCTGATTAAGGACAGATAAATGCTTCGTTCTTATGCTTTTTATGCCTGGAAAATTATATTGTCCATCTGGTTCGGTGGTTCGATGGTGGTTCCTGGTTTTATCTGGTTCAGGGGTCATATGTATTAAGTTTAAATTACATGTGTTATAAACATGAAGCGATATGCAGTCTTAAAGGGCTGATAAGCAACCTCTCTTAAATATATGGTGTGTATTTTTATCTGTTCTGCGTAACGTGTGTGTCGCGTATGTATGCGTGTGTGTGAACGTGGGCCGCGCTATTCCACGGAGCCGAGGTGTGTGCGCGTATAACAAGAGGTACTCACAACAACAGGGAGTTAGCATGCACGGGGGGAGTCTTTAATAAACATAAAAAGAATAAACGAACCGAAGGTGCCGTGGAAGGCCAAAAGGGAAAAAACGCTCGGAACACTGGAATAACAGGAGCAATAGAAAGAGAACAGAAACATACACGGGCTATCGTACCTCAGATAACGTCCAACATAGTCACATCATCATAACCAATCGTAAGCAAACGTGAACAGTAGTCCATAGACAACATGGTCAATACTCCATGAACAGTACTACTCAGTAAGGTGCCCGAGAACACGGCTTTTATAGTCTTCTGCAATCCCCAGCAACGCGATTCAGGTGCGTGATGCGGGTCCCGTGACCCTTTTGTCGCTGCTGGGTCTTGTAGTAGCCCTGACATAGCCCTGACAGTGTGATTATATTGCTGTGATGCTGAGAACGTGTTTAGATTTATACCAGGAGAGGTGAGGTATGTTTACCTGAGTCCAGTACAGATCTAATACACTTTCTAAACCTGATCATGAACATGTTAGGACATCACCGGTTTTTACTACACTTGGCTGACATTGTATAGGCACAGACCATGAAGCCCGGCAGTGTCACACAGACACATAGTAGTCAAATAGGTAATATATAACTGCAGGCTAATCTGTTCATGTGAGTGAATAGCAGGAGTCGTTTGTGTTTAGGTAAATAAGCCAGGATGTACTGACAAGACATGAAGGTACTACATGTGTGATCGGATATGTGTGTGATGCAGGAGTGAGGGTGTACGTGGATCCGTTTACCTACGAGGACCCGAACCAAGCCATCCGAGAGTTTGCTAAAGAGATCGACGCCTCCTGCATCAAGATTGAGAAAGTCATCGGCGTCGGTAAGAGTCAGTCATGATTTGTCAGCTTTAATGGTGACGCAGCAAGAGTGTGTGCCTGTGTGTGTCAGTGTTAGAGCCACTGTTAGTGGAATGTGTATGTAATTTAAGGCATGCACAGATGAATAAGGCTGTAATTGTATAGAACCACAGACAGAAGTAATCAGAAGATAAATCATTTCAATATATTATTCTATTACATATCATATACTATTATTAAATGTATTTAATATCTGAAGTAATTCTCAGTGTTTAAATACATATATTTCATACTTCAAATGTATTTTACTTACTCATTTACTCAGTTTATTTACTCATTGTTTATTCTCAAATTCCCCACCACCACCACAGTATATATACTAAATATACTGTTGAGTACATAAATATATGAACGAGTAAATAGTTGTCAGAAAGTAATATCTTCCACATCCTGACCGCCTTCTATGTATGAATAGGTGAGTATGGTGAGGTTTGCTGTGGTCGTCTGAAGTTCCCCACAAAGCGTGAGGTGTGTGTGGCCATTAAGACACTAAAGGCTGGGTTTACCGAGCAGCAGAGACGGGACTTCCTAAGTGAGGCAAGCATCATGGGACAGTTTGATCATCCCAACATCATCCATCTGGAGGGAGTGGTCACCATGTGTGAGTCTCTACCCTCTTTTCCATAATCCTAAACAGTTACATGTTTATACATGTATTTGACATATTTACACTTACTAACTAGGGCTGTCGAAGTTAACATGATAATAACGCATTAACGTGATCTCAAATTATCGCGATTTTAAAAAATAGTGGCGTTAACGAAAATTCTAATTTGTCCCTGCGATTCACCCGTAGTTCATGTTGAGGCTTGACGCGCGCTGCTTCAGTAAGAGTAAGGCTGCGTCCGAAATCGCATACTTAGGACATCCAGGAACCTTCCACATACTACCTGTTATGTACTAGGTATTCGGACGCACTACATCGTGTCACATACTAACTAGTATGGGAGTAT
>JAOVVF010000048.1:21041764-21060577 GCA_028565595.1 Duopalatinus emarginatus
TATTATACTAATTACATGAATAAATTTTCAAAGGAATAGGAAAAAGTAAATCACCTACCTGGTCCCACCCTTTTCTCTACTTGATCAATGTACATAATGCTTAGCATAAATTATATTCAAATATCCAACCCAGTGTCACTTAAACGTTATTACCTCTGTTTTCATTGTCATTATACACAATCAACATGCAGGTAACCCAACACTCGACATCATGATATTGACATCATCATCAAGCTCCATCTTCTTAAGGCAAACAGCGTCCTGTACATTCATACATAACTCAACATTCGTGTTGTAATTAGCCTTCTGCTATCTTCATGCTCATAATCACAGGGGAATAGTTTTATTATTTAAGCCTAACACAGTTAACCGAATCCCAAAAAGCTCCCTAAACAAGCTGACCACATATTGTATAATGCCATTATAGACCCCGAGTAGTGTAATCAAAAATCCCTGTTGGAAATGATTACTTACATGTAACGTTATTTTAAAACCTTTCTCTGTCATATTTCAGTGGAAAATCAGTGGAAGTTTATTTACTGCAGTAATATAATTGAAAAAAAATAAAGTAAGCCGTAAATGGCATGTTAATCCATGCCATGTTTCCTACATAAACCAGCACAATTGTCATTTAGCCGCAAGATATTGCAAAGTTTAAGCATCAGTTAAAATAATAGGCATTAGAAAATGTTTTTTCCATTAAACGTAAGTGGAGAATATTCTCCAGATTTGACCAGTATTGACCTATAACAGTGTAACAGTATTAATCAATGCACACTTTCCTTTCACAGAGATTTGGCCAAAATTGGAATCTCCTCAAGTCCACATCAGAAGAAAATCCTGAACAGTCTCCAGGAAATCATGTCTGGAATACAACAAATAGAAGAGATAAAGCTTCCTGTCTGATCTGTGACAGCGCAGGTTTAAACCAACATAAATGACAATACGGAAACAAGATGGATTTAATATTTTAATTACTCACGCACTTTAATCGGATACGGACAGTAGCAGACAGTGGAATAGCTGCACCTTTGATGGAATAGCTCGCATCTCATGGTCTTCCTGACTGAGGATTTCTGAGGGAGAACACCACTGTTGACCCCTCTACAAAATAATACTGATCTAGATTCAGGATTTCGTATCGGAGTCCAGTTTTGAACAGACTGTGAAAGTGACACTCGAATAAGCAGTGAGAACTGTTATTTTTTTGTTTGTTTGTTTTTTTAATGAAGGGAAGCAACATCGTCCTCTTCAGGTCATCTTCTGAACAGCGCTGTTGTTGATGGATACAAGTTAACTTTCGGTTCCTTTCTTGGTCTTGTACCTCTTAAATACAGATTATTTTTCTTTTTGCTTGACTATGTATTTCAGGAACTGTTCAATTCAAGTTGCTTGGTGACTTTTTGATCCTTGGGGAAAAAAATACTATCTAAAGTTCGCAAAGGTCAACAACTGAGAAACCTTTCTAAGAGGACTAGGAGCAGATATGCAGTGTACATGTGAACCCAGGTATGATATGGCTTGAGGGTACTATTATTTGGAGTTCACCTAAAATGTTCTGCAACATATTTTCCAGATACTACTTTGCATCACCTTCACTATCACCATCGTCATTATAAACAAGATGAAACTTCTAACATATATTTTGCTTTGCTGTACCTGCAAATAAAGCATTACTGAATGTCCAGGAAGACAGTAACTGTATTTTGTATCTAATTTGCTTTAAATACTTTACCTGACTTAACCTACTCCAGTATACTGTATGTCTTTTCTTAACTGATGACCAAGTCCATGTTTTGGTGGACATTTTACAGATTAATGTAGCTTCCCTAAGTGATCTAAAACACTCGGTTTTCTATTGTACATAAAGCATTACTGTAATAAACATCATTTGTGAAGTGCCAGTGAAAAAATCTGTCTAAATATATGCCAAGCTGAGAGGTGAACTTAATGTATTATAAACATGGTGCATTTTCTAATAAAATGGACAACACCTAACCAGCGTCTCTCTCTTTAATTCTTTCTATGCAGCATCATGTCTTTATTGAGGATTCCTTCTGCCTGAATGTAAAGAGACTGCAGCGAGGCATCCTGAGAAACTCATCACTGTGTTACACAGCAATCCGCCCGTGTGCATCTGTGTAAAATAGGAGATTTTGGTTTGTTAAACGTATATAAAGGTCACCCCTTAGACAGGGAATGGTAGTAAAACGTATCCTGTTAGGTCCAGAGATAGACTACAAGACGTGACCTGTTAAAAAAAAAATATTTTACATGTATGATGAGGTTCTTTATTAGTGCTCCTCGAGACACTATGGGCATTATACACAGCGGGGACCAAAACAAACAGAGAGTCCATATGTTATATCTAAAAACCATTGGGAAAAAACTGAAATGCTTGGGCATGCATGATTATTAACTAGGAGAACCAGGAAACTAGACAAATGAAGAGAATAAGAGCAAAAAATAAAGCATAAACAAATAGTGCGGTTTTATTATTTCAGAATTACAGGAATTACAACATGATGGTGATGATTCTAGTCCGAGTGAACTGTTCATTTTTTCACACTTGGCTGTTTATAAGGCAATGTAGATGACAGAAAAGAGTTTCCTTAGATGTTGCTTTTTCTTAAACACCAATACATTTTTTCTTACTTATTTATTAGATTCTGTAGATTATCTAATATACGAGTTTCTATGAATGAGCTGCTTCTATAAAATTGATAGTGTATCAGAACAAACACATTGATATATACAGCTATTAGCCATAATATTAAAACTGCCTGCCTAAACAGCCACCAAGGCCAGTCTAACTCATCGAGACATTGACTTCACAAGACTTCTGAAGGTGTTCTGTAGTATCTGTCACCATGATGATTGCAACAGATCCTTCTCTGGATCTTCTGTAGGTTTAGACTAGATGGGCTAGCCTTTACCTGCATGCACATCAGTGAGCCTTGGTTGCAGATGACTCTGTTGCTGGTTCACTGGTTCAGTGGTCCCTTCCTTGGAACACTTTCCATAGGTATTAACTAGTGCATAATGCAAACACCTCAGAAGACCTGGTCTTTAGGAGACGCTCTGTTCTGGTTGTCTAACCATTACAGTTTGGCCCGAAGTCACTCGGATACTTTATGCTTGCCCATTTTTCTTGCTTAAAACACATCGACTTTAAGAACTGGCTGTTCACTTGCTGCCTGATATGTCCCAACGTTGTTAAGAGTTAGTCACTTATTCATTTCACCTGTCAGTGGTTTTGTGGTTGTAATGTTATGGCTGATTGCTGTACATACTTGATTTGCCTTGTGGCAGAAATAATCACCAGAAACAGTTTTCTGATCAGCATAGGGCCATTATCTGTAACATATAACAATGATGACGGTTTAATAGACATTACACTCCTAACTTCAACATGACATTTGTTTAATTTGTTTGTATAATTTGAATAATATTAATAACATGAATGATTTTTGGAGGTAATATTGACATGGTATGAACACACATGCCTGACAATCACATTATATTGAACTACTAAATAACAGCAAAAGCTCCAGAAAATCTGCATACCCCATAACGGAGTTATACTAAATCACTTTTAAGCTGCGACTGTGGTCTTATGTTCGTAAAACTGTCCCTGACCATGTCAGCCATCTGACGAGGCATAAATGAAATGTATTTCAGTCCCACAGACCAGACCCCTAGACATGGACTGTTCTTTTTCATCTTTTTCATCCCTTTATCTCTGTCCAAGAATCCAGCTCATATTCTGTTCTGGGGACAAATCACAGATTAATGTTTCCCAGAACACTAAAAAATTTACGCAGTGTTTCTATGTACATAAATTATTGTTGTTTTGCTATGGTATGAACATAATGGATGACATGCCAATGTTAAATCTGTTTTAAATATATGCAAATAATAAAATAAAAACAGTATTTGAATTTATTGCATGATGTGACTTTATGTATTAGACTCATACAATATGTGATTCCTTCATCCAGGATATTTCTCTGATTAATTTAGACTCATGTAACTTATAAGTTTTATTTATGGAATTTTGTATGTAGTTTGTAAAATAAAGATAAAAATAAAGAGGTGGTGGCAATCACTGAGAAGGAATACATCTCAGTTGCTAAACTTTTAGTGTTAAAATGTGTAAGTATTGACTTGAAGATGCTTACATAATTCAGTTTGGGATAGTTACAGTATTGTTAATGGTTATCGAATGAACACACCATAGGAACTGTTATATTGAAGGGCCAGTATTTAACAAATCAAAACAATTCATTAATATTTATTACTTTTATATTTATTTTCTTACCTGGTTTTGACTGCCTACATTATATGACATGAAACATTAGTTAATTGTGCTATTGCTATGTTTATACTGCACTGCTCTTCTCTATATACTTATAATCTTTCCCCCAACTCCTTACTGCACTGTTTTTGAATTTAACCTCTGAACACATTTTTGATTAACTGAAAGAGTTTAACTTTGTGGAAACTGTTTATATGTAGGAATTTAGCTGACAGATAGTGAGATAAGAAATTACAGATCTCATATACAATATAGCCTACTCTAATAAATATTACAAAGAAAAATGGTATAATGTCCAATATAGTGTACAATAAATGTTGTTGCAATCAGTGTATAATATACTGTACATATGCTATTTCTAACACAAACAAAGGTTTGAATGTTTGAGAATATTTAGACTTTGTTTTTTTTACAACACTTTCTGGCTCTTGTATTTTGGTTTTGTGTCAAGTATTGAATTAATCAGGGCAAACTAATTTGCTGTGAAAAATGATAAGAAATTTCCTCTCATTCCTGGACAGAAATTAAGCTTTTTGTTTTTCACTGTTAATCATCTTTCCCATTGTTAATATGCATCATGTCCTGTGTCTGACCTCCTGAGTTGTTTAATGACAATATTACACAAGACAAACGACCACCTTCAGCTGTAAGACTAACTACTGTTATTCATGCTGCAGAGAAGTAAAACTGCACATGGGAACCCCCCCCCCCTTCCTTTTTGCCCGCATTTCCCCTACCATTATATCAAGTATATTGATGTTAGCCATTTTGGAAAGTTTTAACCTTAAGTTTCTTTTCACATACCTACTAAAGAAAAAAAGATTTGTTTCAACACCTTAAATGTCTGTATCTGGTAAGCAAATAGTACTTAATTATGACTGAGCAATGCAGACATGAAAATATTAATTTGATAAAGTAGATTGTGATAACCCATGAAAGAATAAATAAAACATTAGGGAAAAAACAAATATACAATATAAATTAACACATTCAGATATAACATTATAAACATTATTAACGTCAGATTGTAAAAGCAATAGTTTAACAGTGAGAGAACTAACTACCTGCTATTAAAATACATTCTGTTACTTTTAATAATTTCCTATAATGTAAAAAAAAAAAAAAAACTCATAGCATTTGCAATATTAAAAATAAAGATTTTAAAACCAATATTTTAAATTGACAGTAAATTAATAATGAAAAAAATGAACACTTCCAACTGTTTTTTTATTTCAAAATAATTTGTTTAAAAAATTATAATTATAATTTGAAGTATAATATATTATTCATATTTTTGCATGGTATATTATTACATTAACATATATTACGTTTTACATTTTTTTAATGTCTATGTCAGCTTTTTTAAAGTGAGATATTTGTTTTTTCAAGACATATTCACTTTAATTGAATTAGCTCTATTTCATAAGCATATCAGTAAAGTAAAAACGATAACCCTATTATTTATTTATAAAAAAAAATGGGTGTAGTTGGCAGTGAACCTGAAGTAGTCAGAGTGACAGTTTCACAGTTGAAAAAACAGACTTACTAACTGCATGAATAAAATGTAGACCTATTATGAATTTCAGTGCTCAGACCAACACTATTAAATAACTAAAAGAACTTTATATTCTCTATCCTGCCATCCAGGAATCTCTGGTATTCCAAGGTCTGTTAAATGGTAAAGCATTGACAAGATTGTTCCATAGCAGGTTTTTTTTTGTAACATTCCTATGTTATAAACTAAACTTCTTCACATGGCAATAATAATCTGCAGGGCTCAGTTCATGAAGCCTGACATAATAATTGCATAGGAATTGGCCACTGCAATGTTAAATGGTAAATTACCTCATACATTTAAAGTAGCTTCACATCACATGTTATATATCTATTCCTGTAAAAAAATAAAACTTAAATAGAATGTTTCAGCTAAAAGTAAAATGCACAAATGCATTGAAATGTTTCCCTTAGCCAAGTTCCCTTAGTAGTCAATTAGCCAAGACATAATGTTTTTTTTAATGTTTTGCACTGGTGCAACAAAGCTGACATTACTGGCATAATTGATTGCATCCATTTTTATTTAATTTACACAGAGGCTAATTTTACACTAGCTCTTCTTTGCTATTAGCAAGTATGTGCTAAACCTTAGCATCCTTCATTTATGATGGATTTGTTTAGAGCGAAGTATTATCTAAAATCTTAACCTGAGTTACTTGCTGTAAAGCTGTTCAATAATACCTAATATCTAGGAAGAAAATAATGCACAAGTCTAAGAGTACAGTAGATTACATTTATATCTGTTTATAGATTCCCACAGTAGCCTGCTAGTTTCGACCCTGACTGCTGACTGATGATCTGATTGACTGGATTAAGAAGGAAGCGCAAACTTTTTTTTAACATGCTCAGTGTTGGATATGCATTGGGCCACTTGGTAAGAAATTTCCATTTTCTTCATGAACAACAATATATGCTTTGTGTGTGTTCTGCTCATGCTAGCATCACCCCCACTGTGGAAACAGTTGTGTATATATAAAAAAAATAAAAAAATAAATAAAATAAAGACAAAAGTCAAAAACGGCTTAGCCAAAGAACTCAGCGGAAGAGGAGAACACTTATTGAGTTTCCAGTTCATTATATGTGGACCTGTAAACATGCATTCAATGACTTTAACTACTGACGAGCTTATAAAACCACCATACATGCCCATCTGAAATTGAAAAGAAAGAAAGAAAGAAAGATCAGTGAACAGAAATAAATTAGACAAGATGTGAAGTACAGTACATGAAACAGCCAATGGTTAATGCACTAATCTAAAACAGGCAGATAGTAAAGGCTTGGAATCATAACAGGCACAACACTGGGGCAAGTCTTTACAAAGTAACTCTGGCAGTCTGGATTATTTGAGAGGGGTAGTATGACTGCAACTCGCAAACATGTGATTTACATTAATAATCCGGTGACTGAAAGTGGAGATAGGACCCTGGTTAGAGGTCTGGTTATGAAGACTGGGAATTTTTCAGCTTGCCTGTCTTATTTGTCTTATTTGGAGTTGGGTGATTCTGGGGGTGATCGAGGGGTATATGTGGTATACATTGACAAGGGCACCTGCTTTCACTTTCACATATTTGAAACCTGGAGGTTATGAGGAGGATATGCAGCAGGCTTGTTTTGGGGTCAGTCACTCTGCTCGTTTAAGGTATTTAAGATTCTTCTTTTTGGTGTAGACTACAGTGGGGTAGTCCACCTACCTCCAGCCATTGTCTTAACCCCTCCATTGCCTTTTTTGCACATAGCTCCGTGTTTTCCGAGATAAAAATAATATGGACTTGAAATTCTTAAAGAGTGTTCCTACGGGATATATCTTAGCCAGGGAGCTGTGGCAGTGGGATTTTTTAGTGGCAACTTGCATCAGAGAGTTTTTAAACTAAGGTAAAGATTTGCCTTAGAGTGTTTAGTAAGTAATCGACTTGTTTGTTCCAGAGTACTTTGATGCTTCCTTAAGCAGTGACATGAGAGGGATTGCAATGATGCTTACATTTCAAATGTAAAAAAACTACCAGCACTGGGAACCTTTATGGCTCCTTTGTGTTTTGCAGAATGGGTCACTACGCTGCTGCTCTGATTTTGGCTTTGTTCACGGAAACAGAAAAGGCTTACTTGGGATTTATATAATTTGCATTTCTTGGGTTTGTTTAAAGACATTGTCTGTTCCGATTGTATATTCATACATTTGTGTGCATGTCTGAGTATATCATATCTAAATGCCTGGAAGACGGGAAGTCCGGACCAGTCCAGACCAGTTCATAGAGCATCAGATATAAGTAGTAAGTTGTATTGAAGGCTGCCCTCTGTTTATCACTCTCTCTGATTTGACCTAGTTTGTAACCAATTTGAAAGTCAGGCTTGGTGCAGATGGTGGTTGTTTTGAGCTGTTCCAGAGGTGAAGGCACCAGACACAGTGGGTCACTATATCTTACTGTGATATAGTGCAGGCCACAGCAATCTATGCATGAATGAAGACCTCCCTCCATCTTCTTCACAAAGAAGTTGCATGCTGTGTCGAGTTTTTTTAGTGAAGTCTGAATTGGACAGACAGATGCAATTGCAGGTTTCTGGTTTTATTAAACCAGCGCAAGCAAATAAAAGAGCTAGTCAATCGTCAGAAATGTGAAACAGACGAATGGTCAAGCATTCAGCAAAGAGGCATCGACTAGACAGGACCAAATCAGTATGTGAATCATGCGATGATCAAAACACTAATCAAAGCAGGCAGAGGACAAAGCCTTGGAATCATCACTAACACAATGTAATACTGCCAGTCTGGATTGTTTAATGGGAGCAGAGAAATTACAAACAGATGAGTGTCATTAGTAATCAGGTGACTGTAAGCTGGACTGGAGGTCCATGGCTGAGGATCATGGGAGTTTATAGTCCACATGATTAAAGTGAATTTGTAGAAATCAGTCAATTTAGAAAAGCAGACTTCTGTCTATATAAAGCTCCACAGCTGATAAAGCACAATAGAGTAGTGATTATGAGGGCAGGTGTGGCTCGAGGTTAGGGAACCGGTCTTATCACTTAACCCCCACCCACTGCTCCCCAGGTGTCATGGATAAGGGCTGCCCCTCACTCTGGGTAATTGTGTACACTGTCCCCTAGTGTGTGCATTCACTAGTGTGTGTGTTGTACTATACAAATGGATTAAACACAGGCATCAATCACTTCACTTTTACTTTCATTGTCAGGTCATTATCCATTAGGTTAAATTAATTGTGCAAATTTCAACTGCAGATTTCCAGATAGAGGATTATAACGAGGTACAGATCTAAGGAAAAGTTGCCAATAAGCCTATTAAGGTTTCACAGAGTACAGAAAGAGGGGAAACTGTTTCAGAATCAAGCTATATAGCAAAAAAAGAGTAAAAAAAAAAATGAAGGGTCTGATTACTTTCTGACTTTCACAAAAGACAATTATTAAACATAATAAAAAAGACAGAAAAAGAGAGAAGGGTTATGGAGTGTGTGACCATGTATGTATGCAGATGTGGTTCTATCATAGGTGTAAATTGTGCATGTGGCCAAAAGCTGAAATTATCTCAACAGAAGAAAATGAGATCAGACCATGATCGAGTGACTCACATCGTTCCTTAGACATGACAAAACCTCAGGTTCATTGAGTTATATACTGACCCTGTGTGTGTGTGTGTGTGTGTGTGTGTGTGTGACTGAATATAGTGAAATAAATAAATTAGACAGAAATTAAAGAAATTAAAACATGTTATCTGTCTCCATCTGTTCTCTCTCTCTCTCTCTCTCTCTCTCTCTCTCTCTCTCTCTCTCTCTCTCTCTCTCGCTTCCTTGGATGTTGCAGATGTCATCACCTCATCACTAGGCTCTCCATGGCTCATTTTAGACATGGAAACCTTTGGCCTGAACATGAATGAAAATTTGTTTCCATGCAGCACCATGAAAGCCCCACTGAGGCTCAATCATTCAAATACTAGACTTCATTCTGATATGTTTCAGTATGCTTTCATTTCCTCTTCAAGGCACACATGTTTTATCTCTTTAACAGTAAACAGTAGCTCGGCATTTAAAGGACATTACATTAACACAAGTTTCCCCTTACTCCAAATGTACTAAATCAGCTGGGACGTTTAGTTTCAGGAGCGTTTAAATAATGATACTATACTATTGTCTGGATCTGTAACATTTATCATTCCTGCCTTTCTGATTGCCCCCACATTTTTGTGTTCAGCTACACAGCAGAGTTTTGTTCTGTAATTTTTATAAATTACAGTAGGGTACATTGCGGCCTAAAATATATCAGTGTCAAAATTACAGGCAAGAATTTAGGTGACACCAGTGGCATCTCTGGCACAAAAAGCCTGGTGGAGCACAATAAACTCTGTATGGGCAACATTTGACTCATCACTGAAAATTCACACAAACCTACTTGCGCAATTTTTCCAAACCCAAATGCACTAATCACTAAGTGAAGTCACATATGGACACATAATAATGCCATCACCAACAATCTCACACGACTGGTATATTACTCATCTTTACAGCTTCACATTACAAATCCAAGGTTGTCAAGCAGAATGTGATCATTGTGGCCTGTAACTGTAATAACCCATCGAAACCCAATGCTATCCGTGCTAACCTACAACTAAAATAACATGGCTTGTAATGCAAAACAAGATCACAAGTGATGTTCACTACTTTAAAAAAAATGCAGTATTGTATTGATAACCTTTCTTTCCACCAATCCATGAATATGTTTATTTTTTTTATTTAATTTTTATTAACTCATATTATTGCCTTTCTATTAATAATGGCTAACAGAACTGTGATGGCTAGCTTTATAGCAACACTGTCACATGATGTTTACTGAACATCTTGACATAGGCCAATGTAAATCTTTTTTATTGTCTGCTCAGAGCATTTAGCCAATGTGATTGTGCCCCACAGTTCATTATTAAAAGCGTCTAGATGCACACAGCTGTTCTGAACTGCTTATTTGGTTAGACGATCACGATCACTGACAGGCCATGCTCACCAACTGAAGACTGCTAAGGAAAGTATTTTTATGTAACATGTACAGGAAGATGTTTGGGATGCATCAAAGAATGATATCATTGTCATATGTAATAAATATTATAAAGAAATACACATTTATTACTTGTTACATAACGATCACATTGTTCACTGCCCCACAGCAACCTCTGGTAGGGGCCAGGGCCCACTGGCCCCTAATGTAGAGACAACCATGAGTGAGACAGCCTTTCACCACGTGTTAGCTTCATAGCTCAAGTACAAACCAAAAGAAGTATATTGTAAATACTGGACTCCAAACATGTCTTATCAGTGCTTTTAGGGGAAAAGGGAAAAAACAAAACACACAATGGGATTTTTTTTCAAAACCACTACTTTACAGCTCTGCACTACTGACCCGAAGGATTCGAGTTTATATGCACAGCTCTGTGCCTGGACTGTACACTGTCTTTCTTTAGATAAAAGCATCTGCCACATAAATGAATGAAAGTGCATTAAACATATCCATCCAAACAAATATACTTTATCAATAAATGTCCCAGTTATGTAGATTTATGCAAGCTTTTCCTGTGTATTAGAGTTCATCAGTCCTACCTCGTAATCCATAGAAGCGTATGATGCATAGTGCACTCTGCTCATAAATACAACCGAGTGCATTAAAGCGACTACATTTCTGATGTGTCATTGGTGATCAGCATGTTGACACCAGGATGAGATCATTGTGACGATGCCGTAATTCTCACAGCCGTAAATATGGAGATGAGCTGCCTGTAGCGGAATGATCTACATCAATATGCAAATGTGCTTCTTGCAAAGCGACAGTAAAATAAATATGTTGACTGTTGGAGGTGACTAGAGGTTGAGTGCTATAACTCACAAATTAGAGATAGTGGAGTTAGAAGGCCTGGAGCTGTAAATATTTTCCTGTGTAAATGCCAGACATTTGGGTGTTGGACTCGGCAACAGCTCCAAAAAATAATCATATTTGCCTTAGGTCATTCTAGCCTGTGCAAAGGAGACTACTCCCTGATTTAACATGTCTAAATTTGTTAAATGTCTTTTAGTCTATACTAGCAAGGAAAGGACATCTGTGGCCTAGTGGGGGCAGCCGTGGCCTAGTGGGGGCAGCCGTGGCCTAGTGGTTAGGGAACCGGTCTCTTGACTGGAAGGTTGTGGGTTCGATCCCCGTCCAGAGCAAGACATAACCCCAACTGCTCCCCGGGCGCCGTGGTTTGGGGCTGCCCCCCGCTCCAGGCGTGTGTGTGTTTCACATCACTTATGGGTTAAATGTGGAGGTCCTCTGTGTGCAAGCACAGTAGGCAAATAGTTCACTTTCACCTTAAGAGGGGCTCTGTTTGGGCATTTGACCCATGTTAGAAAAAGTTAACATATTGCTCAGCTGGAAAGCCAAATGCTTTAAATGTAAATGACAGCTGAATAGTCAAGATATTAGAGTTTTGATCAGAAGGTCATGAGTTTAAATCCCACAATCACGAAGCTGCCACTGATGAGCCCTGGAGCAAGACCCTAACCCTCAACTGTTTATTCGTATATATATGAGATAAATGTAAGTTGCTCTGGATAAGGCCATCTGCCTTATCCAAATTTAAGAAATGCAAACATATTGTCACATAAGTTTTCACACTGTCCACAAATGCTGGCAAACTCATACGGAAAACTTTATATATACACATATATAAAGAAAATATATAGAATAGAATATATATAGAATAGAATATATATAGAAAATATATACACAAGAAAACAGCTTGTAACCAACTGTATCTACAAACTCCACTTAGCACCGACTCCCACTCCCTAGGCCAACTCCTACTAGCCAACTTCAAGGCCTCGGTTGGTGGATATTTTTTCCCCTCCCCTCCACTGGAAGAGTCCACAAACCAAACATTTAATTAAAGCTAAATTAACAGATATAATTTCAGTTATTGCATAAACATATATCAATATGAATAATATGTGATTATATGCGATTAGCACCACATGCATCCATTTAAATAATAATAAACATTATTTTATTATCAGGCATCAAATTCCCCCCTTTAAGTGGACATGCCCAAGTTGCTGCATCTAATCAGGTACCTATTTAAAACAGCCCAGCTGCCCAGCTTGGTTCCTTTAATTAAAGACCCCTCAGATGCCTGTACAGATGAGGACATAAACAGACAGCACTGACAAGTTAAGTTGAATAAACTGCTCCTTAGTAATCAGCATGTGTGGTGTGATTTCTTCATGTCCATGATATTTATTGTTGGTATGGATGTGAAGTTAGCACTGATGTGGTTAATAGCAGCTAGTCCACGTCTGCAGCTGAGTATCTGCTATGCTGACCGGTAGTGTATTTGGGTATGCCACCGACTGCTTGTTGAACATCTCTTTCCAAAACCATGGCCATTAATAGAGTGGCTGTTATAACTCTGAATTTTGGGACATGCATATCTGTGGGGATTTGCCCATTTAGTCACAAGGTCATTAGTGAGGTTGGGCACTAGTGTGTGTATATAAACATTCTAGCATTGCAGTTAGAGTTCCCTTTTCTACCAAGTGTTTCGTGGGGTTCTTTCACTTCAACCTTTAGAAATTAATATAGAAAAATCTAAAACAGCAAACAAAGATATTTCATACATGCCTATGCCTAAAATAGTTTAGGGAACTTTCAGCCATATAGTGCATGGACAGCCTAAACCTGTGACTAACTTTTGTATTTTTTATTTTTCTGTATTATAAATAACCCTTTGAGCCGATCTAACAAAGTCCATCCTATGAATAATGATACTACAATTTTGAGGTTTTTTTTATTGCTTCACTTGCACATGTATTTATGATTAGTAAATAAAAATCTAACACATTTCATACACTCCCCAGTTATCCTCCTGAACTAATTGTAATATAAATGTGAATTTGTTCTTTGATGCAGAAACCCTCTGCTAATCATGTGACCTGTTAATTTTTTTTTTTTTCTTGCTCGCCAAGCTTCTAATCACACACGCCTGTTCACAATTACTAGGTCACTACAAATACGCACCTCAAAGGTCAGCTTATTTTAAAGTAGTATTCCTATGAATCACTTCAGTGCACCCTGTTCTGTTAGCAAGTGGCTGCTTCAAGGACTGTGAAAGAGGTGTGTGTGTGTATATGTAATATATATTATGTATGTACGTACACACAAGACAATAACATTAAATTAAATAAGGGATGACGCAACTACAGGTGGAAATTAAAGTGATGTCTGATATAGTGATCTGATTCTGTGTGTGTGCAACTGAACTGTTTTAACTGTTTGTCCGTCTGTGGCCTGTGGAAAGAAGCTCCTCCTTAGTCTATCATTTCTGGTCATGATCGAGCGGAGACATTTCTCAGAGTGTAGCCACTGGAACAGATTATGGTTTGGGTGCACTTCTATCCAAACCCCTGTCGGCCCCTGATAAAGCAAAGACAAAAATACAGAAATAAAGTTATGATTTGTACAAAGGTGGTCACACAATTATGGCACATAAAGGGATGAGTTTATGATTAAAACGTTAGCAGATGTCAAGAAACAAACTAATCAATAGATAATAGCCATGTCTGATAAGTCAAGCGTGATAGCCTTATGATTTAATTTCATTTAAGGCTATGTTATTAAACTTGTCCACCCTCAGGCTGATGGATTTACTTACCATTATTAATATTATCATTAATGGGTACATTATCACTTTTTTTTTTTTCTTTTTTTTTTTTTTCTCTGCAGGTTGCTACAATTCATGTAAAGTAGGTCCCATGTCCTTATGGGACCTGTGCTAAATATACAACATTATTCTTCCAGACATGTTTACAAAATGGCTAAACTAATGCAAATATGGATGCACTATGACCATGACACTTCAGCTCCTACCCAAATTACTTCTACCTCACTATTTCTAGGCTGTCGGGCCTCCCATCATTGGGATGAAGTTAAAGTATCAACACTAATTAGCATCTTAATCAGAGATCCAGTTTTTAAACTCGCCCCTCAGTGTTATCCATAATCCTGTGCTGAAAAATTGAATTAAGCCATCGGAGCTAGATAACACGGCACAACATGACAGACCGAATTGGCTCACACGCTTCCCGCACGTTCCTCAGCTCCTGATGTCATCAGCGCGTCCCGCCGTTTCTCCCCCGCGGAAGTGTAATCCTGTTAGAGCCAAGCGAGCAGGCGGCCATGTTGGAGCAGAGCAGCAGCGCTGAGGGAGTTTTATTCTGCTCTGTTCTGGAAATTAAATTTGATATCTGCATAATCCATAAACGCAAATGCTAATTTTTTTCTTTGCTCCAAATGGGAACTGCTAAAGCCGTCTCTCTATTTATAATGGTTTGTGGGCATGACTGACAATATAACGGTTTGCCAGACTTTCTCTCTCATTCTTTCTCTTGCTCTGTAAAAGATGATGGGAAAATCACTGTTCGGGTGCTGTGGGAACATTCTGATAGATGCCAATAAGAAAACCACTTTCTTTTTCTTTTGTTTTTCACCACAATAAGGCCTGAAAGTTTCTTTTTGGTTTGTTTGGTTTGGAGTGTTTTGAGGTTAGGGTGAGCTTAAGATCTTTCGTGTTTAACTGTATAGCTAATTTTGATGATAATAATCATTTTACATTTACAGCATTTGGCAGATGCTCTTATCCAGAGCGACTTACAAGGTTACTGGTATTACAGTTAGGCCAACATAGTGTTAGGAGTCTTGCCCAAGGACCCTTATTGGTGTAGCGCAGACTGGCTGACCAGACCGGGAATCGAACCCAGGTCTCTCACATGGGAGCCAATGATGTTACCACTGTACCACACCAACCAACTGCCACAAGCTAATCACCACAAACTACTTTTTTTATTAAATGTATTAAACCCAAATAATATTATAGATTAATATTCGGTAATGCTAACTTGCTAACTAACTAGTTTAGCTGACACTGATACTATCTATCCAGTCTTAGCTGTCTGATCTTTCTAGGTCAAGTTGGCAGGTAAGTGCGCTAATTAAAACCATTAGCCAAGTTTCCTAGCATGCTAACTAATATTATATAAGATTAGATCACATTTCACTTGGTAAAAAAGTATGTGCATATTTAACTGCATGACACATACGATAAACCCCTAGAGACAGTGATACAAGTATGTGTGTGTGTGTGTTAGCCATCTTTAGCCACTTAGTTCTGCTTTGCATTTTTCCCTAAAACAGATGTTAAGTTGTCTCTCTTTGCTCTAACACCGATGATTGACTCCAGAGTAGTGTGCGCTGGCATCATAACGCATGTTGGCATCAGTGTGAGGCATCCAGATGTAGGTCTAAATCATATCCAGTGGCCTTTTGTGCCTGTGTTTGTGGGAAAAGCCATAAATCTTGAACACAAGATATAGTATACATAGAACAGAACGTACACACTCAGAGTTATCATGTAGGCATCCGATCGAACGGACAAAATGTTCTTGTGACATCACAAATCTGTTGTCATGGTGATTTCCTGATCCCAGTGCGCTTGGAGACATGAGGAAGAAAACAGAATTTCTGATCACATGCACGCATGAATGGTCAGCGCGGTTGTTGCCAGGATTCCCACAGTCTCTGTAGTCGCATGCAGAATGTGTTGATTAGAGCAGAAAGGCACAAGCCAACAAACTACTGCGACACACAAATGCAATATATACTGTCTAATATACAATTTGTATTGTATGTACACTGAAGTCCCAGAAATACTGGTACAGACTGTAAAAATGCTCCATAATGGCATGGCATGGGACCCCTAGCATGGCATGACTAGCATGGCATGGGACCCCTAATGTGCAGGCTGTGTGTGCCTCCTTTCTGATGAGTTACACCCGTTCATTTTTTTGTTATGATGGGTTTGGCCTCTGCAAACAGCGTTGTGGAGCACAGAAATTCCACACCTTGCAATAAACCATAATTGTAGACTGTTCTGCAGGAAGTACAGAGCTCATTGCTTACAGAATATTTCCACAAGCTCGTGAAGTCCATGCCCTGTGGCGGACCTGTCAGTTTTTGGACTGGTATAAAAGTTTTTCTGATACTTCAGTGTATTTTTTTTTTTTTTATAGTTTTTGTCATTCCTATAAACAACATTTCTTAAATAAAGCAGAAGAATAGGCATGTACAGATATCATGTTATATTTATAGTGTATTCTATAACCATTCTGCAAAATGAGCCGCCTTTGGATCAAAACATGACAGATCATAGTTGGCTTTACAACACACACGTAGACGGGTGACAAATTAAAATGGTCATCCTGTTATTTCATAGGGGCTTTTATTTATTCATCTTGCTGGCATGGTTTGAGTCCCCTTAGAGGGAAAAGTCACAGCAAATCAATACAAGGCTGAACTGACTGATCATACATGTCTTACAATGAAATGTTTCTTTCAGGATGATCCACAGGACACAAGAGTTCATGGGATGGTTTGCTGATGAAAACTATAAAAATCATACATTATGGCTTTACACTGATCAGATCTTAACTTAGCTGACCACTTTTGGAAGATGTTGGAGTGACATAAATAGTGCTCTATCATCATCATCATCATCATCATCATCATTATTATCAAAACACCAACTATGGGAATACCTATAAAAAATTCTGTTCAATCACTCAGGTAGAGTTCAGTATGTAGAACTGATACTGATACTAAGGTGCACTGAAGCTGATCTGGTGGCTGGTATTGGTCCAACCTACATCTTATTAAGGGATTTTATGCATTTTTTCCTTTAAATTGTCACTCATCTGTGTATGTACAAACGCCTGCCTAAACCACTGCCAAAACAGCTCTGACCCAAAGGCATGGACTTTACTGGTATTAACCAAACTCCAAAGACACTCCATAAGACCTGTTGTTTTGGAGATGCTCTGACCCAGTTGTCTGTCCACCACAATCTGGTCTAACTCGAAGTCACTCAGATAGTTACACTTGCTCATTTTTCCTGCTTCCAGCACATATGATTTGAGAACTGACTGTTTATTTATTATCTAATATATCCAGGTTATGGCTGATCGATGATGTGCAGTTATTCATATGTGGTAATACAAAATGTAATAAACCAGTTCAAATAGGACAAATAATAAAAAGGTACGTAAATGTCTTAAATATGCTTTTGGTCATCTAATGTTTGGTAATTAAAAAAAAATAAAAGAAATGTGTGCAGTACCTGGGTTTGTTACTTTTCAGTATCTCTTTGTCTGCAAGTCCACCCCCCCACCCCCCTCTCTCACTACATCTTTCTCTTTATCTAAAACTGTTGACAGCGATGGAAATCATCACAAAGTGAACTGAATGACCTTTGACCTGGGAGGAAAACCTAATACACCTTAACGGGTTTCCTGCACTGATGAGAACATCCTCAGTTCATGTGTGTGCGTGTGTGTGTGTCTCTGTGTACATGCCAGTGTTGGTTGGAATTGAGTTCTTTCTCTATATGCCTTCAGGCACTCTCTTTTAGAATGTAGTCTTTGAAAATGCATATGACCTTTAGAGTGACCTCCCACCTCCTGACATTTAGGGTCACATGACCATGGGACCCAGGGCAGGTGAGCACAGGTGACTCTGTTAATCAAGGGAAAAGGTGGGGGATTTTCATTGTATGATTACCTGTGATCAAAGAACCTAATTCACAGGAAACACACACACACACACACACACACACACACACACACACACACACACACACACACACACGTTTACACACTAGTTTTGAAATTGTATGGTATGTTCTATAGTTTTTTTTCTCTTTCTTACAATTAATTTGCAAAGCAGCCAATAAAAAGTAAGGATAAATGTATGTTTATAATTTATGATTTTTTGTGTAGCAGTAGTAGTATATAGGCACCCTATATGGTGTTTAGTATAAATGTTGTTGTAGACATTTATTTTATGAATTCTGCATTTTTGAGTCAGTA
>JAOVVF010000048.1:21129827-21141422 GCA_028565595.1 Duopalatinus emarginatus
TATGTGTATATGTATATCTTTATTTTTTGCGACAAAGTGCAGTGCAACTATATTTAATCGCATTTAACATCACTCAGCCCAAAAATAGATGTTGCAGACAGATTTCATAATTTTTTTTTCCCCAATATAGACAAATATCTCTGAGGTCAGTTAAACAAAGCTCGGAAATCTTCATGATGTCATGTCTTTTCTTTTTATTTTGTGTTTACACTATAAAACCGAGCCCCCCTTCCAATATGGAGACACCATTTGCGTGTCTGGTTCAGCCCACTGTGGCATCTACCATTTTCATATCTGATTTTAAATGTAAATAAAATTCACACAAACCAAAGCTGTCTGCTGCTCCGTTAACTGATCTACACGCTCCATGTTGATTTCTGTTTCAATGCTGTGGTTTAGAGGATCATGATGTAGATCCACCCTGCAGGGTTTCTTTTTTCTAATTAATAACCTTGTGGTGTCATGTTAATGGTGTTAGACTCCCCAAGTTTGTTCACTCAGCAGGTCTAGGTAGTGCACTAGATCAGGGGTGCTCAATCCTGATCCTGGAGATCTACCACCCTGCAGAGTTTAGCTCCAACCAGAATCTAACACACCTGATCCAGGTAATGAGGGCCTTCAGGAGCAACTGAAGATTAGAGTCAGGTGTGTTGGATCTCCAGGACCAGGATTGAGCAGAACAACACTGAAGTGCCAGAAAAACTGGTAGAAACTTATACAATAGTGGCTGGCGGTAGGGGGTTTGTTCAACTAGGACCCCTGGAACGTCTACAAACATCTCCGACAGGTGAACGTTGTGTGTCTCCTTTCTGATTCGTCACACCTGTTCATGTCCATGTGCCCTGCACCAGACACGTCTAGAGACGCCAAATTATGGTTCGAGGAACAGTCATCAGGTGGGAATGGCAAAACCCCACACGCAAAGTCACCATATCTCAAATTTTTATCAAACACATCTGGGAGGCCGTGCAACATGCTGTGTAACACAAAAATACTAAACTTTGAAATACAACCGGATTGTGGCGCGTTCATCACGAAGTCTGGTGTTCATTACCCTCAAAATATTTCCGTGTGTGCAGTTCTATGGGACCTACCAAGTATTTTTCTGGCACTTTCTGTGTGTTTCTGTCAATTATGTATACTACAACTGGTGTAAAGACTAATATGAGGCAATCATGGGTATGTCTAGAGACCTACATAATAATCGCCTAATAATTTAAAATGCATTTTATAGACAGTAAACACTTGTAGTAGAAATGGATATTTAATTGAATTTTTAGTGCTTTATCAAGTCAAGACCGAGGTGAAAAATTGTAAACGTGCTTGAGTATGTGCTTCATTTATTTTATTATTAGTTAATGCTATTTAAATAGAGCAGACATGTACATTACTGTAATAATTCATTTTAAGGCAGAATTAAAATAAAGCTCCTGTCTGCCAGAGAACTACAAGCAAGCTTACAAGTGCCGAATGCTTAGTGAACAGCAGCAATTTCTTAGACCCTGGAGCCAAAAGCTGTGGACAACACTTCACGGGTCCACATCCAAAAGAGACGCAGGTAAGCTGTAAGACGTTTACAGGACACTAAACTTCATGACATTTTAAAACTCGTTATCCAGGCCTGGGAAAATCCTGATATTAGTCGTACACTGGCCAATAAATATTGCACAGTAATATTTTGTTGGATGCTTTTAGCTTTGTTTCCATCACGAATTTGCCGTGTCGCAACATTTGTTACCGTCCAGAGTTGCATTCTTTTCAGCTGAGATGTTGTTGGTGATGGGGGAAACTCAAACCATCCCAAAGACTTTCAATAAAGTTACAGTCAGGATTCTGTGAAACCGTGATTCATGGTGCATGAGGAATCATTTTTCATACATGAGTTGGCCACCACAATGATGAATCTTGGCATCGTCCTGGAGTATGGCTGTGTCATCCGGAAAGAAAAAAAACACCCTGTTGATGTCATAGCCTGGTCATTTGGTACATTCTTGTACTCGGATGACTTCGTTTTATTGCCCCATAAAGTTACTGAGCCTCGACCTGACCAATTAAAACAACTCCAGATCCAAACAGTCTCTTTTTGTGCACAGGTTGTCTATCTAAGGCTGATGAACCTAATTGTCTATTGCTCGTCCCTGGATAATGTTTCATTCTGCAAATTACTCATACAGTTTCTTATTGGCTTAACGTAATCGAACTAGCCTGTTAGAAAATGATCAACCTTTTCACTTCCTTTCAGTTATTATTCCTAACCTGTGGTGTATCTCAGGAATTCTGTAAGCTTGTGAAACATCCTAATAACTTCATTAAGAATCCTAAAAAACGTATGAAATGAAATTCGGTGGAAACCGAACGTTAGCTAGTCGAGTAGGGATTCTCTGCTGTGTTAATATGCCTACGTATATCCACGTGCTGCTAGCCGTTAGCCTTGGGGGTGCTGTTGCGGTTGGGGCTGTTTACTAGATAGCTAACAACGTACGTAATTATGAACGTATGCGTTAACATGAGCTACATAGCTACTGAACCTAGCAGGACACTTATAGCGTTTGGCTAAGTTTGCTAGCCAGCTTTTTTTGAACTTCTCTTTCGGCTGCTCCTGTCCTTGATGTCGTCACAGTGAATAAAGTCTGAGCCACCCTTTCTGTCTCAACTGTCTCAATAACCAGGTCTGGGACATGCACTTGAAGTGCAGTGTCCTTTCAGAGGCTGGGTTGAGCACTGCGTTAAGGGCTTTGGTCAAGGATCTTATAATGGCAGCATGGCAGTATCAGGGCTTCAGTCAAAATGGTTCTTTAATGCCCTGGTGAAGTGTTTTTTGCTGGCATGGTCAGCCTTCATTTGTCCCCTTAGAGTGAAGCATCACTGCAGTGCTCTACATTTACATTGACATTTACAGTATCTGCCAGGTGTCCTTATTAAGAGTGACTTACACTGAAGTACCAGCAAAACTGGTACAGACGAGCCTATGCACGTCATTGGTCGTCATTGGTCTGTCAGTGTGTATATAAAGCGATGGTCATCTACAGACGCTTTATAATACTATGGGGTTTGTTTACCTGGCATTCCATGGGACCCCTGGTACATCTACAGACGTCTCTGACAGGTCCACTCCATTCTTGAGGAGTTACAGTCGCTCTGTCCTGCGTTCATTCTGATGGGTTTGTCCTCTTCCAACAGGACAATGCGCCACCACACCTGTCTAAATTCATCTGAATTTGGGGTTCTGTCAGTCACACCCAAGTCTCCAGATCTCATGAACTGTGGACCGTTCTGCAGGACGTATGGTGTTCATTGCAACCGTGTGGATTCCATGCCCTGTTGTATTAATGAGGTCTACACTCCCAGAACCTGTTTTTTATGCTACCAGGCATGCTTTTCAGGCACTTCAGTGTACATTTATCTTTTTTTATACACTTGCTCAAGGGCTCAGACGTGGCAGCTTTGTGGTGGTGGGATTTGAGCTCACGACCTTCTGAGCCAAAAGTCCAACGTCTTAACCACTGCAGAGCTACCATTGCCTTGCCATTAACTAGGGCAGCAGGATGGCCAGGAACGCCACTGAGTCTCGATCTACATTTTTAACCAAAATGACTTATTTGCTCATCCCTGACCCTGATGACCTCTTATAAATCAGATAAGATTAACTCACTGAATATTTAAGTCTAGGGTTTTCACTCTGTCCCCATCGGTCAGTGTAATGCAGAAGACATCTCCCCAGTTCCTTGGTCTTGCTTCCTGTTTTCCTACTTATTTCCTCTTTCTGTACGACATGAAACGAAACAGGGCTCCGTCAAAGGGATTTTTGAAAGTGTTGCTGTAAATGACTCATCTCTCTCTCTGTCTCTGTCTCTCTCTTTCTCTCTGTCTCTCTCTCTCTCTGTGTGTGTGTGTGTGTGTGTTTCCTGTCTTTAAGTCCACCCTTCTCCTCTGCACCTTTGGCTCTTCCTGTCCTCCAAAGAGTTGCTGATCATAGTTTTCCATCAGGGGGCGCCATGTTTCTACAAAAGCTGACCCTTTGGTCTGCAATACAGGTCGAGCACATCTAGGACATCATTGTCTTTGTCCCCAAGGAAGTAAAATACCCCCAAATATATTTATTATTATTATTATTATTATTATTATAAATATGAACCAGAAGCACAAATCAACTTTTTTCCCAAAACAAATCTTTATTTATGGACAGAAAAATGGTGGCACTGACCACCGTGAGAGAGAGAGAGAATCTCAACTGGATATACATTAAAAAACAGAATAAAAATATTCGTTCACCTCTACTGACTTCTTTATCTCTGTCTGAATGTCACACACACACACACACACACACACAAATGTAACCTGTAACAGTCAATGGACTAGTTCACAAACACAGCTAAGCATCCACATGCTCTTATACTGCAAGATGTGTCATTTTCTCCTCTTCTTCTGCCTCTCTCTCTCACACACACATATCCCCAGCGACGTACGTGTGTGTGTGTGTGTGTGTGTGTGTGCGTGTAAGAAAATATGAGACACATCAGCAGGGTTTATGCAGATGAACCAAGATGCACACGTATACATACAAAGACAGACTCCGTTTACAAAGGTTTCATCCGCCGTCATGGGAGAAAGAGTGTCTCTGAGAAAAAGCACGGACAGTGAACACGGCAACAGCACAGAGAAATGACGACCACCTCCATGACAGTCTCGGAAACACCAGGTTGCATTTTAATGCCGGTACAAACACTACATAGAAATGAATGCATTACTGTACACTGATTTTTCTATTCACTTTTTGTTTTTCTTCTTTTTTTTTTCTGGAGTTTGGGGAAGAAAAGTCAGCACAGAGGACATAACCGTTCCTGATATGTGATGGACGGCTGCAGTGAGTACAGACAGGTGGTCTAATATGACAAAGGAGACTGTGGGACTTTAAAAACATGCTGTTTATCCATTTTTTGAACACATTCTCAGGGCTGTTAACGGCTACCTATAAGCAATACCACAGTGTTGTCAACATAATCTCAATCCACTGCATCTGTAGCATAAAGGATGGTGTAATTGCCAGAAACACTGGTACAACCAAGCCTACAATTAAAATACATACAGACTCCACCTACGCACGTCATCGGTTGCACCTGCCAGTGCTTATATATGTATGTATAAAGACCTATGCGGAAGCTTCATAATGCTATGGGGTTGGTTTAGCTCTTACAGGTGAACATGTGCAGGAGCAACCGTGGCCTAGTGGTTAGGGAAGCGGTCTCGGGACCGGAAGGTTCGATCAGACATGACTGAGGTGCCCTTGAGCAAGGCACCTAACTGCTCCCTGAGCGCTGTGGTTTGGGGCTGCTCCCTGCTCCGGGCAAATGTTTTCACTGCCCCTTAGTGTTCACTAGTGTGTGTGAGGTCACAAGCAAGTGCAAGCACAGCAGGCAAATAGTTCACTTTGACTTTCCTTTCTGATGAGTTGCATGTGCATTGAATTCTGCTGGGTTTGGTCTCCACCACCACACACGTCTAGAGACCAAGTTATGGTTAGAGGAACACTTTTGTGAGTTTGGGGTTGTGTCATTCACACCCAAGTCACTAGGTGTCAAAATACATGGACTGTTTTGCAGGAAGTATAGCGTTCGTGGAATCCATGCCCTGTCCTACGCTCCTACCATGTATTAGACTGGTGCGCCGTTTTTTCCGGCACTTCAGTGTATACGACAGCAGTTTGCACTAGACTAGCAATTTATTATTTATTTAAAAAATGATATGCCGTAGTTTTTATGTTTATAGTTACAGTTAATGTTGTGGAATGATCACATAAATTGAGTTGGTTCCTGTTATATCCCTAATATCCCTAGCAGCTATAAACCCCAAAGTCCCTCACCGGCCTCTTTTTCATCCGCTTTACGTTCGTGGCAAAGATGCAGCTTGTCCTGACACTTCCGTAAATGCTAAGTAAACATCTCATGATTCTCACGATTTCACCGTATTCATTTTTTTAATCCGTTTACGAGGTGCATCGGAAATAAAGGTCTCTCTGTATAAGTTATGATAGATGTGATGGTTTATTATAGGGGTGCACAATCCCAGTATTGAAGGCCTGGTATCCAGTCCAGAAACCTTGAAGGTTTCTCTTCTGAACACCCCCTCCCCCCTCCCCCAATCAGGTGTGTTTGAGGAGAGGAACCTGCATGCTGGCCTTTCAGGACTGGAGATGTGCCCTGGTGGTGCATTAGAATAAGCGCTTTTATGTAAACCTGTGATTTTTCTGGCATTTCAGAAAAAAATCCAGAGCTGCTGTTATAGAAAATTAATCAACACCTACTGGCTGAATTGGTAAAACAACAGTGCTGTGGTGTAAGCGGAATCATCACAGGCGGGAAATCTTCCCTGTCCTGACGATAGCATGGGAAATGTCATCTCCAGTAAGCTCTTTATACTGGGCAGGGATGAATTACACCAGTTTTAGCGCTTAATACCGTTCACTGAAGACTGCAAGAATCCTTACTGACCAAAACTCATCTTCCATGAAATGCTTGCCCATGCTAATCACACATATGCTAGAGATACAGTACCGATTATGTGACACAGGTTGCTCTACAGGTTTATAGTGTTGCTCTGTATAACTGGACACTATAGGACACGTGTCAATGAGACCATGTGCACATGGAACATATGATGATATTCAGTACCCAATTAGCAGGTTGGGCAAACAGTGACTGGTTGTCCCATGTCTCTTTAGGACAGAGTGTCCAGACAATCCCACTTTGATCCAAAGTGGGATGCGACTCACGTAACCATGACCAGGAGACAGAAATCCACAGCTTTCACCCTGACAGCTCTATCTTCAGCCACGGAGAGGATGGAGACAAAAGGGGGTTCAGGAACTTTGCAGAGTGGTTCCACTTATCACAAAAGGAGTCAAAATACAGCCAGGAGTCTCTAATAGAAGGTGTGTGTGTTTGTGTTTGTGTTTGCATTGCGTGTTGTGTTTGCACGTAAACTAGATTTCCTTCCTGTGAAGATCCACTAAGAACAATTTTCCCGTTTCAGACGTCAAATAATTGTGGTCATTAGGAAGGAGCTGACGGTGCTGTGAATTGCATGCACACAAAGGTAGGAGAAAGCTTTGGAACTGAGAGCACTTCAGTGTTGTGAGATTGAGCACTTCCTTTCTCCTTGCTCACCAGGATCTAAACTTTGCTCGCAGTAATTTACACTTTTTTTTTTTTTTTTAGGCAGTACTGCTCTTCTGCTCTGCTCTGCTCTGCTCTGCTCGGCTCGGCTCGCTCGGGTTGGCCAGCCTGAGCTCGTCGTTATTATCCGTTAATCCGTATTATCGTGCCACCGGTGTCAACCAAATGAGGATGGGTTCCCTTATGAGTCTGGTTCCTTATAAGGTTTCTTCCTCTTGTCATCTCGGGGAGTTTTCCCTTGCCTCTGTCACCTCTGGCATGTTTATATACATGTATAATCCATGATGATCCTGTCCTTCTGTAAAGCTGCTTTAGGGCAACGTCCATTGTTAGAACTGCTACACAAAAAGGAATTGAATTAAAACAATGCTGTTTAAACGGCATAAAATCTTGAAGTGATCGAGTGACCTACTGTGCTACACGTCCTCATTTAACCCATACGTGCAATGAACATACGCAATAGGGTCCAGTGAACAAACCTATCCACGTCGCCCTGTGAGCAGTCGGGGGTTAGTCGTCTTGCTCGAGAGCACTTCAGTCATGACTTGTCGATACAGGGGATCAAACTCTTGACCGTCCGGCCACAAGGCTGGTTTCTTGGTCCATCAGTATTCTTACTGATGAGTACCAAAAAAAAAACATGTACTCATAGTGATATTTGGTCTACAAAAGAACCAATGTATGAATATTAACCCATCAGCATCATTTTATTTTTAAAATAACAACTGCTGTAATTAGATTCCGCAATGCAGCCCTGAAGCCAATTAATTAACTTCCTCACCAACATCCCAATTTAATCCCTACATAAATGACAAATCATGATCCTGATTACAGTATGATTTATTGTGCAGCCCTGGGTGAGCACTAGGTGTCCGATTTAATAACTAGATGATCCAGAGCATGAATTGCAGATAGCACTTATAGAATACACACACACACACACATACGCTCTCTCACACACGCACTGATTGGCGATTTTTAGAGAGTTCTCCACTTTCGTAACTATCGGGCCTTTCTGTCAAATGTGCCTGTGTTGATTGCGTATCTCTTCTAAGGCTGTTCATAATTTCCGCTCGGTGTTCGGTCGTCTCGTAAAGCCGAATTGCGAAATCATTTCTGATTATTGTTAGCTATTTCATTGCACATGTATGGCTCATAGTAGTAGCTGTTTCAATCATGGATATGCCTCTTCACTAATTTGAGCGCGGATCACGTTAATTAACGAAGCACTTCTTCATAACACCATCCTCTGACATGCCGTTAGTGGCTCCATGTCATTATATAGCGCTGGATCGTGGTGTTTTAGGACTCATGACAGATCCCACAGGTTTTCCCTAACAGTTTGGGCTTAAATTTATCAGTGCACTTGCTTCCATTTGGTGGATCTGATGAAGACCTAGATAAATGCGCACAACCTGTGCACTTGAAAATGTGCCCTAACATGACCTGGAAGACTGATGAGCTGTGTGAGTTGCAACGTTATCAGCTAAACCTACCTTTTAGGGATAATTTGTTAAATCACAGCTACTGATTGTAGACTATTTTGCCGCCCTGAACATTTCTTTTCGGTTGTCTGGCGGTAGTTAGTCAAGGTGAATTGACTCGATCTAAAGGCTCATCTGCTGTATAGTGATATTACTCAGCATTCTTCAGTGGCGTATCGGTCATGACTTCATCTGGATTTAGATACCGCAACTCGGTCATAACAAAATATATGGCGGACTATATGGTTGAGCTAGTTTTGGCCTAAATTCTAAATCATTTTACATGGTGGACTACATGGTGGACTACATGGTGGACTACATGGTGGACTACATGGTGGACCACATGAGGGCCACATGAGGGCCACATTAAGTTTGTATGCTATAAGAAATTGTTATTCGTATTTCTGCACAATTCACTTACTACTGCCATAACTGGCCTGTAAGTGCCTTATCTGGGACTTATTTGGTCCAGAATCGTCTGCTAAATGGATCTGCACAGATTAACACACTTCATGGTAACAATTTTACTGCCAACTTGTTAAAAATAACCAGTTCTCCTCATCATTCTCGCTGCCTCTTCACCTGAGCTAAAATTCTCAAAGCACAGTCATCGTTGTCACATTTCCACCGATCTGTCTTTACTGTAACATGAATAATTCACTCACTTTTGTTCCGCTGGCTAAATTCCCTTTCATGGACGTCTTTTTATCAGGGTATTTAACCACTTTGTTCAGCGTGTGTAAGCGCTCGTCTTTGTTTTGATGATGATGTGACTGTGCGGGACCATAAGGGACGATTTGCCAGCCGGTATCCGGTTACACACTGAATCGATTAGGCTGTTGGCCATTTTGCAGCATTCTCAAACCACTGCAGTAGTTAAACAGGGCCCTGCTCGGTCCAAGCAGAAAATATTATTTTATATTACTGGCAGAGATACCTCACCAGATTTTTCAGAATTGAACCACTGGGACACCGTGCTGCTTTTCCCAGACTCCTTGAGGGTTTGATACCTTGCCTTGTCTTGTCGGTGGACCTTCCAGTCCCAAGCCTGCTTCCTTACCCACAAGCCCATGGCTTACCCTAGCAGTAGTACTTTTTACAGGAACTAAATTGCATTGTAAAAAAAAGACATCATGGCGTTCCAATATTAATCGGTTACTGATTTACAGATGTGTCCAAGACTACACTATATAACCAAAAGTATATGGACACCTGACCAATCAGATCCATATGTGCTTGCTGAACACCTCATTTCCAGATGGATTTAGTCCGTATTTGCTGTTCCAATAACTGCTGCTCTTCTGGGAAAGCTTTCCACTAGTTAGCATTAGTAAGATCAGGTACTGATGTCAGGAGATAAGGTCTAGCATATAGTCAGGGTATATCCCAAAGGTATTCAGTGGGGTTGAGGTCCATTCCAACCTTGGCAAACCATATCTTCATGGACAGGTTTGGGCCTCTTGGTTCCATTGAAGTGATGGATTTTAACGTGGCAGCATAGTGTGCTTTTAACTATGTGGCAAGACCTTTAAGGAAGAACTACAAAAGGGTGAGATGATCAGATGTCCAAATACTTTTGGGCATATCGTGCACACTGGCCAGTCAGGAGTCTGATTGAGAAAATTCTTTTTAGTGGATCTGTTTTATTTCTGTTTCTGCACGAAGGCACTCTGTAAATGCACAGAGTGTGTGTGTGTGTGTGTGTGTGTGTGTGTGTGTGTGTGTGTGTAATGTATGTGTGTGAAGGTGTTCTCAGCAGTGCAATGATGCCTTCGGCCAGTGCAGCTTGCTCAGCATTTCTGGCTGTGGCTGCATGCTGGGAATTGGAGCTTCTTCTTCATCACTGTCTGATTCACTGCTAGTGATATCATCATCGTCATCATCCTCTTCCTCCTCGTCCTCTACTTCTTCTTCGGTTAATTCTTCTGCTGGCTGCAGCTCCTCAAAGCTCTTCACAACACACACACACACACACACACACACACACACACACACACACACACACACACACACACACAGCATTATCAGTAACATTCAGATGATCTTCCCTGGTGCTTCCTTGGTTTCTGCACTTGTGACTGACTTTCTGCTGTTTCAGGTGATCCCTCATAGATACCCTAAAGATTTCCAAGTCTCAATTTGCAATTCCCAAGGATGATCACAGCTGGATACTGTACTTTGCTAACTAAAGCTGCTGCTGTAAGCATAAAAACTATCCTGTGCTCATTCGAGGGCTCTTATTTACAATCTGCTCATACCGAACATCCTTTTTAGCACAATGATTACTGTCTGTCTGTCTTGCTCATTAGGGATCTGAAGCTACATCCAGTTTTTTTTGTAAGCATGCCCCATGATGACATCTATTGCTTTCCAAATCTGGCTGAAAATCAATAAATTCATGCCACACGCATTCCCATCACCGTCATGCAAAATTGTTTGAGGCTTACCTCCAGCGGGTTCACGGTTATGGTTAGGGCCGAGAGATCCAAGTCCTTCTCTTCTTTCAATTGTGTGTGTGTTTCCGGTACTTCCTGGACGTGTTTGAGGTAAAGCTGGTACATAACCGAGACTACCACCACCATCAGAACGGCAACGCACACCACTATCACTATATTGGGCACATCTGGAGAAAGAAACAGCAGCATTATTTATTTAGAAGCAAGTCAAAATATTGATATCTTGAAACAGGGAGATATTAAAAAAATTATGTGGATACATTAAAATAATATATTATTAAGGTGAAATATCAATACAGCACTTTAGTTCTTGGTATATGCAAGACTATGGGCTTACAGGCAGTGTTGGTGGTGAGGTGTTACACCGTAACGTGTTACAGTAATCTGATGACTTTATTCAGTAATGAAGTGAACTATTTTGCCTTACTGTGTTTGCACACAGAAGGAATGTGACCTTCGCATTTAACCCATCCATGCAGTGAA
>JAOVVF010000048.1:21141522-21162480 GCA_028565595.1 Duopalatinus emarginatus
TGACCTTGTAAGTCGCTCTGGATAAGAGCGTCTGCCAAATGCCATAAATGTAAATGTAAATGGGTAATCGAACCCGCGACCTTCTGGTCACGAGACCTGTTCCCTAACCATTAGGCCACGGCTGCCCAGGCTAGCCACAGCTGGCCACAGCTGTAATGTAAAGGATTACAGTTCAATATTGTCTGATTACAGTTTCTAACTTCATACTAACACGTTACTTGTGTTACTCTCACACACATTTCCTGAGCTATTCTCTGCTACTGCTGCCTCGTTTTCTCTCTGGTCCACAGCGCCAGTGCCAAGTTTGCTAATTATAAAGCACTTAAAGTATAACTATTAAAATATATGGTTGTGTTTTTGTTTCTAGAGTGTATATGCCTGTCTAATAAAGTGAAATTAGTTTGTACTGTTGCACAATCCATCCACAATCCCGGTAACATACAAAATAAATCAGAATTACACCACTATTGCTTCAGAAGAGTTTAATTTTCTAAGCATATCCTTTTTGGACTTTTTACTTTTCTAAATATTGTTTTTAAAACTGTAATAATTAGAAAAAAGGCATAATAATAATTTCTTATTATAAGCTAATATGCATATTTCTAAACTCTAAACTTTGATGAGACTCTTATTTTGCCTTTACTTATATAATTATAATTTTTCAGTTCTTATACTTGCCTGTTCACATGTCTGTAATGTCACAGTGTTCTTTTTTTTTAATGTTTAATAACAGATTGATTTGTTCTAAGAAAACAGCATCATAAAGAATAAGAATCAGTAATAATGAATCAGTAATGAAGTACTTTTTTCAAGTAACTTCAACACTGCATACATCTGACCCCCCTGGATAGTTAAAGGTTCTTAATAACCACCTGTACACCTTCTTATTCATGCAATTATTCAATCAACTACAGCTGCCCACTATCAATAAGGCTTCTGTGGTCACTCTCTCTTTACTTTACCCCTCCCTGCCTCTGTGTCCTGTGCAGTGCCTTTGTTGTGACATTGATTTTCAATGTAGGATAATCTCTTTTAATTTGATTTATTTATTAGGTTGAATTGGATGCATTTGTTTGATTTGGTTGGGTTTTTTTTAGCGCTGCAATATTTGCCCTTTATTCCTTCAGTGTGCAGGACTCTCTGCCTCTCCCTTAACCCTTTTACCAGTGAGATGTATATCCCTGTTGGCCCTACTCCCCCTTATACTCTGTTTTGTGTAAGTGTAGCTTTCTATGTATTTATAGCTCAAGTTTTGTTCAAACCAAACTTCTTATTATATCCCGATTTTGGAGTCTATTTGTATATCCAACTATATGTCAAGTCCCAGAAAAACTGGTACAGACAAACCTATGTGGAATACATACTCTGGTGCTGGCTCCATAATGGTATGGTGCTTGTTGAGCTGGAAATAAATGGGACCTCTGGTATGTCTACAAACATCTCTGAAAGGTAAGCGCTGTGTGTGTGTGGGTGTGCATGTGTGTGTGTGTTTGTTCATGTCCCAAATTCATTTTAATGGGTTTGGCCTCTTCCAACAGGACAATGCACCACCACACACATGGGATTTTGTCATTCCCACCAAAGTTATCACCTACAGAATATTTCTACAATTTCATGGAGTCCATGTCCTGGGGGGTGTACCAGCTTGGTGTACCAGCTTGGCGTAGGCCTGGCCGCATGAACATACACAGATGCTCTTGCTCTGTATGTGCATGTTGTTCTGCATTGCATTGCACTAATGGAATAACTGCATGAAGGAGCAAGTCTATATGCCTTCCAGTGGCACGATTGCTTCCTGTTTGGATTTTGGTATTCTCCACAGCCCCTATGTAACTCTTCACTGAGCGGATTCAGTGAAAGGAAGCAATCCTAATGACAGCAGAAGGCAGTGCTACATTTCGGGTAATCAAACTTGTGAAGTACGATTTGAAAAAAAGGAAAAAAGTATACAAGAAGTCGTTTATGCTTTTTAATGTTGCCTTATGACTCACAGTGCTTTTCTGCCTCCCTGACAGTGCCACTGTAAATCTCACCTCCTAAGCATGACTGAGGGAGATTTAAACGCTAAGGAACATCGATGATTTTTTTTTCAGGGACATTTCCTGTAGTACATGACATGCGGAGGAAAAAAACGCCCGCAAATGCGGGTCATGTCAACATAATGCAGACGTATTGATTCTTTCTGCTGTCCCGAGAAGACTATAATGCCATCTGTGACTACAGAAAATGACACAACAGGGAGAGCTTTTATGGCATCAGGTAGACCGTGAATTATTCGGTTTCTCGTCGGGGACAAGATCTCATTTTATTCTTTTGTTTCTTTCTGAAGCATTTTCTTAAGAACGAGGTCCTCCTCTGCTTTGCATTAACGTAGCTGATGTAGGTTTTTTTATCCCTTTTGTTTCTTCATGACCTGTGAATTCTTGCCTCAGTGAGCTGACAGTTTTTGAAAGCACTCATGATTTTCTTGCTGCTGTTTCTCTTAAGTTTTTGCAGCCACCAATCTACAGGTTATATGTTTGCATGGAGTGTCACAAAGCGACTGTGAGCACTGTGTTTTACAGGTCAGTGAAATTTTTTTCCGCAGCGATTCCTGCTAAAACAAACCCCTAAACTCTCAAACAGAGGGCCACCAATCGGTACCATTCCTTACGTCTTCTCTACTGCTCCCTTGGTGCCTTGAATAGGGTCACCCACTGCTTGGGACCAAGTGTCCTTACTATGTCCTTTCTGTATCCTTATTGTGTGCGTTTTACTGCAAAGATGGATTAAATGCAGAGGTCGAATTCTCCTGTGTGCAAGCATGTTAGGTCAGTCACTTTAATACTTCAAATGCACACTTTCAAACTAAAAGTATTGAAAGTAAAGTTTATTAATAATACAAAGCTGCACCAGAAAGCGCTGTTCCATACTTAACAGTATGTGAAAGCAGTATGAGAGAACAGATAGTATGTCTATATATGTAGCGTTCATTAAACCGTCTGCGAAAAGTCTCCGGATGATGTGTTACATCAGGAAACATTTTGAAGTATGCGAAGACAGCACACTGTGGTCTGATAATCTAGCCCATAATTTAACTTTAACCCCAAGAAAATTATCACTGTAATTTGCATCACATGACATTGGTAAGATGGTGGATGTAATCAGGGTGCGAACTACATAATGACAATTGGAGGGGTAAAGTTTTTCTTCAGAGTGTAAAAGGGAAACCAGTACAACACAGGCACATGCTTCAGTGAACTAAAGTCTTACAATCCTTACAGTGTCTTGGTTTCTTACTGTAATGTCTGGTGCATACCACACAACAACCTCTGTAAGCAGGGGTCAAAAACAGTATGTTATAGAGCAAAATGACCAGCTAGTCAAAGTCACAAAAAACACACACGATGCTACTGGTTCCTTCCTGTCATTCGCTTTCTCGTCCTGAAAATTACATTTATACTCTACAGGATCTCTCCTACAGGAACCATGTGTTCATCAATTCTGAATATATAGTAATAATTCTGAACTACTCATTTGGGCACATTTACGCTTCCACCTTAAAATAGTGCATACATTACATTGAACCTTAGTAGAGAAGTGCTTTATGAGTTTTTTAATATTTCTTCGCATGTTGTGCAGACATTACAAACAGCCCATATAAAACCAAACCTGGACTCCTATTTGAATGGTTTGTTCCACCTTTAAATCCAAAGACGTTAAGACGTAAAGCCTGTGTTATCACAACAGCATTTAAGGTGGAATGGTAAATTTGAACAATCTAATCTAATATATTCATGTGAGTCATTTACTGAAGGTAATAATGTGTATTTAAGAAAGCTAGATAGCAGCTACTTACACGCAGAGCCTTGGCCTGTACAACTTGTGCACCTTAGTGAAGACGCAAGCCATGTGACCAATAATTAGTGTGAGACAGGCAGACAAGAGGAATAATTACTAAGAAGCAATGGCATTATCCACTTTTGGGGTGTGTGAAATCATATTGCAAGATTCTCCCAGACATGGATCCTGGAAATTTACTGTAATATCTAACAGAATGATATATAAATGTTTTGACCCAGCCAAAATATTGTTATCCAAGTCTTAATCGGGGGGGTCAAAACCCCTTCCCCCATAATCCGCGTCCTGGATGTAGTACATTTGACATTGCGTGCATATACTGGCAAAGCACACTGGATCCAATCTAGTACATACTGTGTAAGTATGCAGCCCAAGACTGGTTCTTGAGGCCCATTTACGCACCCTAAAAAGTACACTACATTCACACTCGCCTACACAGAAAACACTCTTATTCTCTTATTCTAGGTTCACA
This sequence comes from Duopalatinus emarginatus, assembly GCA_028565595.1. Classification (NCBI taxonomy): domain Eukaryota; kingdom Metazoa; phylum Chordata; class Actinopteri; order Siluriformes; family Pimelodidae; genus Duopalatinus; species Duopalatinus emarginatus. The sequence goes on from JAOVVF010000048.1 coordinate 21,145,835, forward strand.
CAAGTGAGCAGCAAAGTGCCAGATGACTGTTTGTTTTCGGTGTACATGCACTTTACAGAGCAGTGATTTCATCCCCAGCGGCAAACAGCAAAGTGACATGACGAGCAACAGCTGAAATTAGATTTGCTCAACTGTAGGCAACATGGGTATGATGCATTAAAAACGCTTTTTAAACTCCCACAATCGTTCGCAGCTTTGGTTCCTACATGCACATAATTCCTATTTGCACAAAACTGTAAAAAAAGATTTAAGTTAACAATTTCGCTAAATTGGAATTTTTGACGTCTGACTAGGAAAAGAACGCCTCAAACTCTTTTCTCAGGAAATTAGGACAGTCTCTTTGACTAATCCAGAATGGTTTCTCACGGCATATTCACTCATTAAATCTATAACACTTACTATACTTCTGTTAGCCGCACAGGCTTATCGATGCTTTCATTACCAGGTCGCCGTCTCCTCAGTCACTGTTGTGCCGGTTGTGCCGGCCGCTACTTGTGATTTCCGCGAAAGAAGAGCAGCGTGTGTTGCAAAATGTTCAACAATCAACCATGCTCATTACAGTGAGATACCCACTGACGAGCTGAAGCCAATTCAAACAAAACACAGAGGACTGCTATCCAAGTTACATACACATCTGCACATTGCTGCCCATACTGTCAACAATCTTAAAAAACTCAGTTTTGAGGTGTTTAAGCATCCTCAATATAGTCCTGATCTTGCCCCATTGGACTATCACCTGTTTAGTCCCCTGATAGAAGCCCTAAGAGGAGGAAGATTCACATCTGGCGAAGAGAGAGAGAGAGAGAGAGGTGCATTTGCATTCGCAGCTCAGCCTAAAACATCCTTTAATGAAGGAATATGAAAGCTTTTTGACAGATGGACAAAGTGTTTTGAAAAGCAGGGAGATTATGTCAAAAAATAATGTATTTGTCTAAATATTGAAAAGTTGATTAAAAGAAGCCAGAGATATACAGATATACGGATAATTCTTGACTCATCCCTGTAATTATATACTGAACAAAAATATCAACGCAACACTTTTGGTTTTGTTCCTATTATTTATGAGATGAGCTCAAAGCTCCAAGACTTTTTATATGTACACCAAAGGCCTTTTTCTCTCAAATATTGATCACAAATTTGTCTAAATCTGTGTTAGTGAGCACTTCTCCTTTGCTGAGATAATCCATCCACCTCACAGGTGTGATATATGCTGATTAGACATCATGATTATTACACAGGTGAGCCTCAGGCTGGCCACAGTTAAAGGCCACTCTAAAATGTGCAATTTTATCACAGCACAGTGCGACAGATGCAATCGGTATGCTGACTGCAGGAATATCCACCATAGGGGCTCGTTGTGAATATCAGTGATGTGAATTGAGTGGCCCATGTTGGCGGTGGGGTTATGGTATGGGCATGTGTAATGGATAACGAACACAGGTGCGTTTTATTGATGGCATTTTGAATGCACAGAGATACCGTGACGAGATCCACCACCACCATGGGCCACTTGATTCTCAGCAAAGGAGAAGTGCTCACTAACACCGATTTGGACAAATTTGTGAACAATATTTGAGAGAAAAGGGCCCTTTGTGTACATAGACATTTATATATATATTTTTCAGTATACATAACTCATCACAGTTAGCTTGCTAACTTCCTCCTAACAAACAATGAACTAAGAGATGTTCATGTTTTTAATACACTTTCTATTTTGAACACATGAAAGGTGAAAATGATGATTCCTGACCTCCCTCTTTCGAGTTAAGTCAAAAACAACATTATACTCACAGTTTCATCTTTTCTACATGATCTTTGGTCAGTATTCACCAAAGGGTCTTGGGTTCAAGTCCCCATCTGGGTGGAGTTCCCATGTTCTCCCTATGTCCATGTGGGTTTACTCAGGGGACTCCAGTTTCCTCCCACAGTCCAAAAACATGGAGGTTAGGTAAATTGGCTATTCTAAATTATCCTGAATGACTATAAATGTATGCAAGTGTTTATATGCCTAGATATGGATTGGCACTCTGTTCTGGATGGACCCCCTACTGCCCAACGCAGTCCTCCAGGTGGACAGTTGTTTCCGGTTGAGTGTACGTTGTATGGGATTGGCTGGCGCTTCTCTCCGGGGTGTGTGTTGGTTAAATGTTGATTGTAAAGCGTCCTTGGGTTTCTTGAAAGGCGCTACATAAGTGTAACTTCATGTTCAGTACATTCCATGTAATTTTTTATCTGACAAATGAAGCCTTACATGGAACATATAAATCAAATCTTTAACCAAAGTGGTGTATATAAATCATGAAGTGGATTCTGGCTACTACAGTTTGTTCATTCGTATTCATTATATAAGTCTCTTATCCAATACCTGGTCATGGGTGGGTGCTGGAATCTATCCCAGCACTCATTAGGTGGAAAGCAGGGAAACACCCTGAACAGGTTGCCAGTCAATCCGAAGGCAGACACGTAGATGGGTTACTCAGAGCTAGGGCCAATTTATTATCTCTTGACTACATGTCTTTGGACTGTAGGAAGACACTGGAAAGAGAACCCTTGCAGAGGTAGGTAGAACATGTGATCTCTGCATAGAAAGGATCCTTGTCACCTGGCTGGGGAATCAAACCTAGGTCCTATTTGCTGTGTGGCAACAGCAGTACCCTGTGGCCATTGCCATTTATTTGAAAAAAAAAAAAAAATCATTACAGTTCACGCCTACGATGTGTAGCTTGCTAATGTACGCGTGGGGTAAAGGAACAATTTAGTCATGGATCATTTTTTTGAACGTGGAGATGCATGTTAAATATTCCACCCACCACTTCATGTTCCTATAAATCACACACATATAATTTACAATTTGTAGAATATGAGACTTGTGCTTTAACGTGACAAGAAAAAAATGACAAAAACTTACACAGCCTATGATCCAAACTTCATCTGATATTGAAGCACACACTCACTGTCACTCACCAGAACTCTGGGTGTTGTAGGCTGTGATTGGGTGATGACTAAGTTGCAGGTATTTGGGTTGAGCCATTACATGGCTGACATGCTTGACAGGCTGTTCTCTGTGAAGTATATTAATCTGAGTGGAAGAAGAAAGAAACATAAGGAATCTTGAGAACGACTTGACACAACACCACACCTTTCTGGACTTCAGTCCAGCAGATTTAGTATCTGAGATTCAGCTGACTCATCATGCAGCCTGATTTATATATACAGTGCTCACTTAGATAATTGACACCAGCCATCAGTGTATATGAAGTGGGGTAAAAAGGTCTTTTAGGGCTAATTTATGCACAGAATTGTCAAGATCTAAAACTTCCCTATATTATAAAAAATGATTAACGTTTCCTTTGAAATATACTGTTTTTAATCCTATTTTTAGTTTTGAAGTGCCATCTGTGCTGATGATAACTCCCGCTTTGCCATCTGCTTTTTTTTTTTTCACAAATCAATTAAACTCACACAATCACACTTGGCTAAAATATCCCACTATCAGTAGTTAAATAGAGCATTTAGGAGAGAAAATCGTACCTTTGTCCTAAAAAAAAAACCTCACAGAACCCTTTAATGCAAATACTTCCATTATTAAAATGATATACACTGAAGTGCCAGAGAAAGCTGGTACATATGCATATGCAAAATGCATAGCAATGCTGCCAATGCCAGTGCATATATAAAGTGACAGACTATAGACTCTATGGAAGCTTTATAATGGTATGGGGTTTGTTTAGCTGTCATTCCCTGGGACCCCTGGTCCACAAATGTCTCTGACTCTATGTGCCTCCTTTCTGACGAGTTACACCCGTTCATGTCCTCTTCCAACAGGACAAAATACATCAAGAGACACCAAATAATCATTGGACAAAAAGTTTTGGGTTTCGCCATTTCCATCCAAGGCACTAGATCTCAGCATTGTCAGATATATCTGGGATGCCATGCCGACTAAGTATTAGACTGGTGTACCAGGGTTGTTGTTTTTTTTTGGCACTTCAGTGTATAGTTTTATATAAACATTAATGTGTGTTACTTTTCCTTTTAGCTTGTGAAAATAAATATATATTTAAAGACATGCAATTACTTGGTGATTTATCATTCTTTGTCATCATCCATTGAGAAAAACAAAGCTTTCAAAGACACGGCGGGTGGAGCGTTACAACTCAGGTAATAGATATAAAAAATACATAAAGGTCAAAATATCATAAAATGCAATCTGGAAAAAAATAATACAATTTCCAAAGTCCGAGGGAGTTCAGAGATGATGTCTCGAGGGAATGCTTCTCCAAATATTACTGGTAATGGTGCCAATATCTTTATTAAAATAATAATAATAAAAAAAAAACCTATAAAAAACTTTGGAAAGTTCAGAAAACAAAACCATCACCCAAGCCAAAAGTGTAAAAGTTTTAAATATGTCATTTTCAATAATCCCTCATTGGCCACTTTATTAGGAATGACTACAGCCTATGGCAGCAGCTCCACTGATGCATATGCATGATGAAGGCCGTCGTGCATCATGGGCTGGTTTGTGGCTTGTAAAAAACACCCTGTTGATTGATTTAAGGTGACCAAAAGGCTACAATAACTCTAATAATCACTCTAGAAACTGGACTGAATTCCACAGTCTAGTTTTGGTCAAGTGGAAAATTTAGCTAAATTTCCCGAAGCAACAATAATTTGGACTTGGTTATACGAGCATACACCGATCAGCCATAACACTAAGACCACTGACGCATAGGCTCCACAAGACCTCTGAACTTGTGCTAGGGTATCTGGCACCAAGACGTTAGGAACAGATGCTCCTGTGGATCTTCTGTGGGATCAGACCAGACGGTCTAGCCTTCACTCCTCACACACATTAGTGAGTCATGGGTGCCCCTGACCCTGTTGCTGGTTAACTGCTTGTCCTTTTTTACACCACTTTTGGTAGATACTAACCACTGCATCTCAGATTCTTATACTTGCCCATTTTTCCTGCTTCCAGCACAACAAATTCTGTTGTGACTGTTCAGTTGCAACCCCTGATAGGTGCCACTGTAATGAGATTAATGAGTGTTAATGTCACGGCTGATCGTTGTATAACCTTACTATCTATGATTATTACCGTTACTATGTTCATATTCTTATATAATGCCTCACTCCTATTATTTTTCGTTCTCTCTTAGGAAACGAGTGGCTTTCACGCTTCCCTTTTGACATTGCGTCTCTCTGACCTGCTGTGTAAATGGGTTGCTTGTGTATCGCCCATTGAGCTCGGAGCAGGTCACTCTGAATGCTCTTGCCGACACATCATTTTGTAGGCTCCGGTACCGCACCTGTCTGATGACCTGAGCATAGTGAACCATTGAGTCCACACCTGTACCACACACACACACACACACACATACACAGATATTAGATTATACACAGATATGACATTCGCTATATGTAGCATTTGGGTGATTAAACGTACCATAAATAGACATGCCAGACGTCGAGTTGGTATAGTCCAAGTGTTTGCCCAGTAGTGCACTGTGGGGTAGCTGGAGGGTCTCGAAACCCTCCCTTAATTCCTCCCCTAAGACCAGGATGTCACAGTAGTCGAGATTATGGACGATTTCTTCCAACATACCCGACCTGTGCACTACACACACACACACACACACACATACACAGAGAGAGAAAGAAAGCCGTGAGCTTGCTTTTAAATGACTAATTGTAGCTTGACTCTCAAGGGACTCTGCTTCTTTTTTTCCTTTTCCACAGTCATCAATCAGCAACAGCAGACTCTCTTCTAGGTGTAAAAATTAGAAGTCTTCATGGGAATTAAATGGAGTAGGCGAACATGCTAGATTAGAAAATGATCGAGAGACAAGAGGAGACCTACAGAACAGGAAGTGGAGGCCAGGGGAGCTCTGTGGTGGAAGGACGCTCATAAATGAGTGATATGGTTTATTTAGAGCTGAAAGGGGACTGTCCTCCCTGCTCTCGTATCGTTTTCTCACTTATTTATGGGCTTGTTGTCGTTTTTGCTGCTGTGTGGTTATCGCTTAGCGGAACCACACATGAGGAAAGGGATGAATGAGTAACGGAACATAGTGCCTTTGCATTGTGGAGTGAAAGCTGGGCCACTCTCTGACCCTCTGACTTTTAATAAAATCTGGTACTACATATGAAAATTCAATGAATTAAAAATGAACAAACCACACACCATTAAAACATTGCTACATTGTTCACTACTAATGAAACATTTCATTAGGTTATTTCTCAATAACCTAGGACACATTTGGAATCCAACCTTTATTTTGTATTGAACCGGAGTGGCACAGCTAATCCAGCTACCATTTTCACATAGTGAGCACCTTTTATTATTTACTAGAGCATGTAGCTTATAATAAACTGGTCTTACAGTCTAATATTATAAGTTCATGATGGAAAAATGAGGCACTTCAATCAAACGTTTTATGCATACAATTACAAAAAATAAACTAATGTTGGTTCTGCTGTGGTAGTTTATAATAAATATGGGCAATATATCATTATGTATCATATATCATAAATATATCATATAGGAAATAATGATTCTACCATAAACTAGTAAGGTATTATATGTTACCCATGCTTAATGCATGATTCTACCGTGGTGTTTCTATGGTAGTTTATAGTAACTATGGTTACTGTGTAGTTAACCATAATTCTAACATGAACTACTAAGGTATCTTATGTTTAACTATGTTTATACCATGATGTTACCATGGTGTTTCTATGGTAATTTATAGTAACTATGGCTATTGTATAGTTAACATACCATAGTGAACCCAGATCAAATCAAGTCAAGTATTTTTTTTTTTATTATTGTCATCACTGACACTGAGTCTTTGGGTTTTAGAAAAGCTCTATATAAGAATAAAGTATTATTATTATTATTATTATTATTATTATTATAGCATAGCATAGCCTATGCTAACCAGTTCATGTTAGCATAGTAACAGACACATTGTTATTGACACGTTCTCTGAGGTCTGTATCCATAGAGACCAGTGTTACTGTTATACATATTGATATTTTGATAGTTGTAGAGCAATTGTTGATGTCTTTTGGGTATGTCTGTCTAAGCAAGCCACACCTTCAAGCGTCCTGGGCTTATGTAGTTAAGTAGCTAAAACCAATTCTACATCATTTTGGTGAAATACACTGAAGGAAGTTCTCTAGCATACATGGTAGGTCCCCCACGGTGGTCTAGGAGTGCAGAAATACAATGGGGCATGGACTTTACAAGCTGGCATATATATTTTGTAGGCAATGAACGTGAGACACATCCCCAGTTCTAAGACCTGATGACTTTGGTGTCGAATGGGAAAAACGGCAAACTCATATGAGTGTTCCTCTAGCCATAATTTGGTGTCTCTAGACGTGTGCTGGCAGATTTTCCTGTTGGATAACGCCAAACTCATCCGAATGACATGAATAGTGATTGGAAAGGAGGCATTATAGGCAATATAGGCAAACAAGACTCCAGTTCCCAGAATCCCCAGTACCCGCTCGACATGGCCTCCACCAGCACTGACTCGTCTACCTTGAATACCTTGTTTCTCCTAGACGTTTAGGTTTAAAATGTCTGAAATGTTTTCAGCAGCCTTGACTGATTGGTCTGGTTTTTAAACTCCTGCTCATGGTTTTGTGAGCCTTGTTCCTTTTGCCTAGTCTCTCTTTTTCTATTACTGATTCTGCTGGAGTGTATCCCAGTGCTTAGTTGGTGGAAGCCAAGAAAACACCATGGACAGGTCACCAGTCTATTACATGGCAGAATCACAGACAGAAACGCTCACACATGCTCACACATCTCCAATTTGCATGTCTTTGGACTGTTGGAGAAAACCAGACATCCCAAAGAGGACATGCACAAAGGAAGGACGCTGGATGTCTGTCCTTTCAGGGAATCAAACCCAAGTCCTTCTTTCTGGAGACGGCAGTGCTACCCACTGCACCACCGTGCCTCTGTAAACGTTCTCTGTTTGTATTAAATTATTTCAGACTTGATGAAGCCAATTCACCACTCAACTGCACAAGCCTATACTGGGAATAGTCTTTTCTTACCCCATTTTGTTTTGCTTTAGTGGACCGTATCACTTTGATATTACTTTCCAGCAAAACGGAGAGGTGTGTGCAAGTCATATCCACAGGAAATAATAACTCCTGCAGTTCGTTTTGTTATCCATTAAAGCTAAATAGTATTTAAATAAAATCCTTGCATTGTAGTGAAATGAATTCTATCATAACCAGCACTTTCAGAGCCACAGTTTGCACATCATTATCCAATCCCTCTTAACTAGTCTAGAGTCAGATCATACTTCTTAAACTGAATGCTGGCAAAAAAACAAAACAAAGAAAACTTCCCGATGCTGCTGCAGACATCACATCCTCTAGCCATTAAACTATAAGGAGTATCCACACTGTGCTCAGCACTCTCAGTTTCAGAATCAGCAAGTTCCCTTTTGTCATTAAGTGTGCAGCCTAAAGATGCACTGAAGCTGGAAATGTAATTTGTAGCTGGTTTGTGGCTGTCTGACACATTCTTTATAAAGCAGGCTAAAAATAGTCTTCTGAAACAGCTCATACTTTAACTATGGAAAAACACGAGTATTATAAAACGTTTCTGAATTACTGGTCATCTAATTAACAGAATTTCAGGGTTAATCCATTAGTAGCATTTTGTCTCCACTGGTGTCTTGCTGTGGTAAACAAAAGGTTCTTTTATGCGCTGTTATTTGTCAGTTTCCAACAGAATACACCTAAATGGAGCTTGATCTTTTGCCCCTTCGCACTCAGACCGTCTAAGTGGTCTCTAGGCTGCTTGGCTGGCTTGCATGCAGAATAACATGGCCTCCAGGTGGCTCACAGATGAAAGACGCATGCCTGGAGTGCACTTTCCAACCCTGTGACCTGGGTTGCAGCCTTGGCTGTGGCATTGTCCAAGATCTGCTGCTGTGAGGCATGGTTGATCTTGCCTGTTATGTGCCCAGGAACATAACAACTGGGTTAGACCGAGTTGATTTTCAAGGTTTTTTTCCCCAGTGGTATATCCCTGCAGTGATAAAAAAAAAATAGATGGTGTGTGAGTGTGTGTGTATGAGAGAGAAACTATTATGGCATTCTTAAGACTTAACCTTCCAAAACCACTGATATGCCAGTCTAATACTTTGTAGGTTCTCTTATGGGGCACAAGGCAATGAGCACCATACTTCCTGCAGAACGGTCCACAATTCTGCTGTTTTCAGAGGTGTAGAGTTTCTGTGTTCCACAGCACATTGGATGGCATCCCAGATGTGTTTGATAATGTTGAGATCTGGGGACTCAAACTCAAATGAGTGTTCATCTAACCATTATTTCATCACCTTCCTAAAGTAATCGCCTTTTTTTTTTTTTTTTTTTTGCCTAAATCATCTCCTTATGATGCTGGCCACCGTTGGTTAAATCGCCTACACCCTTATCTGACCAGATAATTGATTCTACCCCTTTAGTTAATGGCCTATGTCGAGAGTATGACTTAAGGTTTGGTTAATTATTTTTGTTTGTTAAAAAATGACTTAGGTTCATTAATAAAATGAAATGAAAGTGAACTATTTTGCCTTACTGTGTTTTGCACACAAAAGGAATGTGACCTCTGCATTTAACCCACACACACACCCATGAACACTAGGGGGCAGTGAACAAAATTACCCGGAGCAGGGGGCAGCCCCAAACCACAGTGCCCAAGGAGCAGTTAAGAGAGTTAGGTGCCTTGCTCAATGGCACCTCAGTCGTGTCTTGCCCTGAGTGGGGATCAAACCCGCAACCTTCCAGTCACAAGACCGGTTCCCTAACCACTAGGCCACGGCTGCCCTAATGTGCTAATGAGTGCAACTCATCAGAAAGCAGGCACACATAGCGCTCACCTGTCAGAGACATTTGTAGTCATACCAGTGTCCCATGGAATGCCAGTTAAACAAACCGCACACCATTATAGAGCTACCAGCAGTCAATGCATTTTGCATAGACTCGTCTGTACCAGTTTTTCTGGCACTTAATTGTACGAAATGCTCCATATTGCAGGTGTTTTGCGTTTGGACTACGGTTCTGGGATATCATTTTATCTTATGGCTTTAGATATGCCATAAGTTTACACCAGCCTTGCTACTGCAAAGGGAGAATATTGAGTATTTCTTGCTGCAGATTTTCACACGCAACAGTCTATAGAGGTTACTGCAGAGACATCCAGTGATGAAAACATCTGTGGACGGAAGCATCTCTGGACAGAAACCTTGTTGATCAGAGAGGCCAGCTCTCAATGGCCAGACTGGTTCCAGCTGACAGAAAGGCTACAGTAACTCAGATGACGACACTGTGAGAGTGGTAAAGCATATTAAAACACGGAGCATGTAGAACCTTGAGGCCCGATAGATTACAACAGCAGGAGGAAATGTCGGGTTCCACGTCTGTCAGCCAAGAACAGATCCTGAGGCTGCTGTGGGTACAAACTCACCATAATGGTACATTTGAAGACTGAAAAAAAAAAATATGTAGGCTGCTCTGATGAATCTTAATTTTCTGCCCAGGCACACAGATGGTAGGGTCAGAATTTGGTGCCAAACAGCATAAATCCATGGACAAAACCTGCCTTGTTTTAGAAGTCCAGACTGGTGGGGGTGATGCAGTGTTGTGGGGAAAAGGTGACAATGACAAAAACATGACAGTGTTGTCCTCAGTGGTCTTTCCAGTCTACAGATCTGAATCCAATTGCACACCATTCAGATGTGCTAGAATGGGAGATCAGCAGCGTGAAAACACACTGCATGACGCAATCATGTCACCATGGACCAGAATCTCAAGGGAACATCTCCGATATCCTGCAGAATTTTTGCCATGATGAACTGCGGGCTATTTTTCTAAACCGTCATACATATTTACAGCGTCTTTCTTTGTAGGTTAGGAGGAATTACTTCACCTCTACTGCTGCCTATGTACTATTGTTGTCATGGTTTCTTGTTTACTATTTGCTGTTCCCATAGGTAATTTATGTGCTGTGTGTATGGCTGTGAGAGCTACTGCAAACTGGAGTCATGCTTCTTGTGTGTTCAGGCATGACTTGCCAATAAAATGGATTCTGATTCATTTTTGGGCCCTTGAGCAAAAACTTTGACCCTCAACAGCTCAGCACTGTGTTTAGACTAAAGTCTGAATTATTTATAATGATCCCGAAAGCTATAACTGAATCTCCAGGCAGGTTATGTATCTTTTCATGATCTTTTTTTTTCTGTTTCTAGATGACGATAAGCAGTATTGAAGATTAAGGTCATTGTGGTGTTGGTGGTCAAGGTGAAGTGTGTAATTCCTCTGGATCGGCTATGACCCTGGTTTCTGTAGATGAATTAATGAAAGTATTTGGTGAGAAGATGTGTTCAGAACTTTATTACAAAAAAAACCTTTTGCTAATCATTTAACGAGTACAGAAAATCTTGGCTTTAATAACAGTTACACACAGATCAGCCATAGCATTAACCCTAACTCTCCTGCCTAAACTCACGCCAAAATACACCACATTGAGCCTGTTGCTGGTTCACTGCTTGTCCTTCCTTAGACCACATTTGGTAAGTACTAACCACTGCATACTAGGAAGACCCCACAAGACCTGCTGTTTTGGAGATGCTTTGACCCAGTCGTCTTGCCATGACAGTTTGACCCTTGTCAAAGTGGCTCAGATCTTAATTCTTGCCCACTTTTCCTGCTTCCAACACACCAACTTTGAGAGCTGCCTAAAATCTCACCCTTTAACAGGTGCTACTGAAAGCAGGTAATCAACGTTATTCACGCCACCCGTGAGTGGTTTTAAATGTTATGGCTGATCCGAGTACACTATTGTACTCTTTGTGTGATTCTGAGATTTTGCCGAGTTTCAGTGAGGGTCCAAAAAACAATCCAGACGTTCTAGCTCCAGTGCAAACCGAAACTATCAATCTCCAGACACGTCAGACTTTGACATGGTTTTGATCCGTACCTGCGTTGTGTGAGGTCTGGTCACTCTTCATGACAGTGCTGCTGATATGCAAATCTCTGAACAATGACAGGCCGAGGACAAGGTCAGAGGCGGGGATGCTGAGATGCTCCGTCCCTGTTATTGTGATGCGTGGTTCGCTTGGTTGCATTACCATGACGACTGCGTCCATATCAGGAACGGAGATGCAAACGTCCTCTCCGAAACACCTACACACACACACACACACACACACACACACACACACACATTTGTCTTACTCTTCATTTAAGGATCTATGGACAAAATTATTAATGTTATACTACAACTAAATAGAAAATGATGAAAAAATTCAAATTCTCAAATTATATTTATATCCTTGTGGGGACATTTGATCCCAAACAAAATATATATAAAAAAACATGCATACACACACACACACTTGCTCTCAGTAGATACACACCCCAGGAAAGTTATGGGTCCAATCAAACTCAGTAAGGCATGTAAAACAGGTTGCACACACTGACACATGCACATACAAGAGAAGCAAACTGTTGCGACAGTGATTTGTTCAGGGAGTTAATGCGGTGGAAATGGAAAAAGACACATCTGTCACACAAACACACTGCGCCAGCATTATTTCTGCACCCGGAACAGAACATAATCTCTCTCTCCATCTCAGCCTCTTTCTCAGAATTAATTAGTGCTCTGCTCACAGTAATTACACTTATTAAGCATTACTCTAAACCACATTTAATTATGTTCACAAGCCTTAATTAACACCTCTGTTTATTTGGTTTTTTTTCCCAGATATGCAACCCACGTGAATAAGATATAAGAAGTGTGTAATTATGGAGCAGGAAAAGGGCAACGCTGTCACAGTCATCTGTGGCTTGTAGTGTGGGGAAAAAAAACCTTCTGGCCAAAAATTTAATTTACATGTTTCTTACAAAACAATATGCACAATTATATAATACAAAAGTGTTGCTTAATGTTTTGGTACCAAATCCATTTAAATTAAATTTTTAGATTTCATAGATTTTCATAAAATTATTACCACGTTTTTTTTGATGGGGGCAGCTGTGGCCTTGTGGTTAGGGAACACGTCTTGTGACCGGAAGGTTTGATCCCCAAATAGGCCAAGGGTACGACTGTAGTGGCCTTGAGCAAGGCACCAAACCCCCCAACTGCTTCCCGAGGTTTAGAGCTGCTTCCCGAGGTTTAGAGCTGCTTCCCAGGGTTTGGGGCTTCTTACCGGGGTTTGGGGCTGCTTCCCGGGGTTTGGGGTTGCTTCCCGGGGTTTGGGGCCAGGTTTGCAAGTGTGTTCATTGCCCCAACTGTTATGTGTGTGTTTCACTGCATGGATGGGTTAAACCTGGAGGTCACATGGTAAATCGTCTTGCGTCATTGCACATGCTTCAGCACACATGCACTTTACGTTGTATTGTGTAGTTTATTGTTCTGTGTAGCACCTTGGTCCTGGAGGAACGCTGTTTCGTTTCACTGTGTACTGCACAACACTGTATATGGCTAAAATGACAATAAAAACTACTTGAAACTACTTGACATTCCTCTGTGTGCAAGCACAGTAGGCAAATCGATTTCGAACACTTTCACTTTCACTTTCAGTTCTGTTCTGTTCATCATGCATGTTTGATGCACCAGCACCAGCACAACCTTCTCATTCACTAAAAACTAGTTTCCACTCAGGCTTTCCAGATGTTATATTTGTTTTTTATTCGTACATCATCTTTCATATGCTGCTGTTTAAATGGTATACAATCACGTGTAATGAGCAGTCCATCTGCTCGGCTTCGAACAATACTAACATCTGCTTTATCCTGATGCTAATCTTGTTGAGTGGAGCTTGTGTGTACTGTGTGATGACACACTCTTGTGTTTGGCTTGGGTATTTATCTTGTCCTTTGTTTAGTTGATTAAAAGGTTTTCGTTCTACCTTCTAGGAGCATAACAACGTCCCTGTAACTGTAACTGGTTAGTGCTTGGAATATTTATATCTGTTTCTGTATTCAGATTTAAACCAGACGTGGGAATGACCTTCCTTTTTTATCCTGGAGCTTTTTCTTTTAATCCGGGTAAAGCAGTTCTTTAGTTAGTACATGGCACAACATTTTCTAACAAAACACGTTGGTATTGTTTCCCAAAATTAGTAGCCTATCCTGACCAGGCATGTACTAAGGATGAGTGAATGAACTGTGAATGAACAGTTCATGGTATCATTTATATTTATATTTGTGGTGTTTTACTTGTGTTTCTCTAAGCTTCATATAAAAAATAGAAAACCTTCCTCTTGCTTTACCTAATGTACACTTTTAACTTTACTTTGGCTTTGTTTCAAATGGGAAAAACAACAATGGACCACCTATTCGTGTCTGTATTTATATCTGTTTGAAAGATACACATGAAAAGCAAAGTACACCCTCTTTAAATTCTATGCCTTTTATATCAGCACATAAAAAAATGAACACTAGGGGGCAGTGAACACACTTGCCCAGAGCGGGGGGCAGCCCCAAACCATGGCGCCCGGGGAGCAGTTAGGGGAGTAGGTGCCTTGCTCAAGGGCACCTCAGTCATGGCTTGCCCTGGGTGGGGATCGATCCCGCGACCTTCCGGTCACAAGACTGGTTTCCTAACCACTAGGCCACGGCTGCCCATAGACCGTGGCTACCCATACAACTTCAAGATGAACAAATACATGACAAATTACACAGTGTCATTATTTATCTAACAAAAACTAATCCAAAATCCAAAAACGGTGTGAAAAATCAAGCACACACTTACCGCTTCCATATTCTACTGCTTCCAGGGGGCTACGTAGCAGCCAGGTGATGCCAGTTAAATGCCTTTAATTAATTACTCATCAGCAAGTGTGACCATCTTTTAGAAAAGCAGTAGTTTTGGCAGCTGGTCTGGGACATTTGGTGTGTGTTAACACAATGCCAAGGACGAAAGACAATCAGCAATGACCTTAGAGAACCAATTGTTGCTGCACATTAAACTGGGAGGGTTATAAGGCCATTTCCAAACAATTTAAAGTCCATCATTTTACATTAATCACAAGTGAAAAACATTTGAGGGAGTTGCCAATCTTCCCAGGAGTGTAGATCCCTAAATCTACAATTACAATGAATACAAAGAGCTGTGCGTGAACAAATGTCCATAAACCTCAGCGTAGTGAAGCAGTGTTTTAAAGAAGAGTTGGTGAAAATTCCCCCAGAACAATGTAAAAGACTGGTAAAGTCATACAGATAATGATTACCAAGTTATTTCTGCTAAAGGTGGTTCTACAAGCTATTGATTGATGGCATCTACTTACTTTCTTACACATGGCTTCTCAATTTTTGCTTTATTTTTGTTAAATTATAATGTCACAGTGGAATCTGTTGGTTGTTGTTCATATGAGGCATTTTTTTTTTATCTCATTTTAAGAGATGCTAAGGACCAGATGATTTCTTTTATTATGCCCTGATATGTAAAACCACAGAATTTTAAGAGGATCTTAAAATTCTTGTTTTTCACATGACTGTATTATCTGTTCATTTTAAATAATTTGGTCACATCCCAAGCACCATCTATGTTTTTAGATTTCACTTTTTAAAACACAATTAAAAATAAAACAGAAAACAACACGATTTCAAATCTAATATCGACAGAGAACAAATGATCTTGCTGTGACACTTTCCATCTCTAGGCTTGATTTAAAGAGGCAGAATGTCACATACTATCTTAAATAAAAATCAAGGCTACAGTGTCAGGACACATGCTAGAACTGATATTTCATGAAAAATTGGCAGAGACTGGCCCATAAATCCAGCAAAGCTGGACGGTTAAACCTAAGCAACTCAGAAGATATGAATTAAGATGGATTCAGAAATAAACATGGACATATCAGATCATATTTATATAATATTTTGAATGGATCTAATTGTTAAATACTTGCATTATTACATGCACTATTTTACTGCATGAATGAATTTGTGAAAGCTAATTGTCTGGTAGAGGCACTACATTTCATCCTACTTTATAAGTCTGTATAGATGGGGCTGGTTATAAAAAATACAACAGATTTGAAATAAACATGAGTGAATTGAAACTGTCTGATGATATTTTCATGGCAAGACCAACACCCAAAATACAAGAACTCAGCAGTGCAGCTGCTTCTCATCCAAAAACAAGGTGGTTCAGGACCCAAGACTTTGGTCCCCTGCAAGAGACGTGTGGACATCAGTGTGCGTATCATATTCCACGGGTAAAGAGAGGATAAAAAAGGCAACAATAGAGAAGTCTTGCTAAGCCTTGCTTGGTTTTATATATGCACAAGAATTTGAAAAATCTATTTGCTTATCTATACAGAATTTCCTTTAGACACATGTAAACACAAACTTTTACCGCTGCAATATTGAGAGTGTTCTGACCAGCTGTGTGACAGTGTGGTATGGAAGCTCCACTGTGGCTAAAAGGAAGGCCCTACAAAGAGTGGTCAAGACCGCTCCGCGCATCATAGGCACGCAATTACCTACCATCAGCGACCTTCACCACCAGCGCTGTTTGCGGAGAGCACAGAGCATCATCAGGGACTCCTCTCACCCAAGCCACACCCTGTATAACCTCCTGCCCTCTGGGAGGAGATACAGGTGCA
>JAOVVF010000048.1:21180114-21193414 GCA_028565595.1 Duopalatinus emarginatus
TACATTATATCTAGCACACACAAGTTTGTAGATGTACCAGGGGTCATATGAATCTAGCAGAATTTTAATTTAATTGAATTTGAATTTTAGATATTTAACAAATGTCATCATTATTGTTTGGTTTATAACATCAGAGCCCATATATATTATATACAGTTACATAGTTTGAAACAATATATATACAATATAAAATGCATATTATTATATTGTTATAAACTCCCAGTTATGTCAATATCCAATGGGATCCAAAAAGTGCAGTACACAAGGTCTAATTATAATTCAACTTCTTGCATTTAAACCTCTAAAAAAATGTTTTTAAGTTTATCTGGTTATGTCACTTGTTTATAATGGCATGAAATAATCCAATTTCAATCTTTAACTTTAAAATTCCAGGCTTCAAAGAGCTTTGAAACCACATTATCTTCCAACACTGGTTAGGGACTGTGTACAAGCACACAAACCACACACCAACTCAGGTCTTCAGCTTGTGTTCCCGTCTCTGTTAATTATGTATGCTCATAAAAAGTGAAATCTCTGTTGTACCTTGAGTGATAGTGTACATCGGGAGCAGACTGCAGCATTTCAGCAGCTCAAACTGAGAACTCGATAAATACTAAAGCAGAGCCGATTAAGGTATAAAAAAAACTGGCCATGATTTACTGACTCTAATAAAATAAATAAATAAATAAATAAATAAATAAATGAACCATCCTGGACGTTACAGCATTGATACACATACATTTCAAGTGAGTGAGTGAACCACTTATCAACCACTGTGCTTATACACACAGAGGAATTTGACCTCTGCATTAAAGTCATTCATTCAGTAAAAAAAAAAAAACCACACACACACACACAAAGGGGTAGTAAGAGCACTTGAAGTGGGCGGTCCCTAACTACAGTGCCCTGGGAGCTGTTGGGGGTTTAGGTGCCTTGCTCAAGGGTACTTCAGAGATTGAATCGCTGACATTCCAGTAAAAAGATTGGTTCCTTAATCAAAAGCCTACAACTAACCTCATTTATATGAAATACACAGAAAAGGTAGCATTTTTACGGACTTTCCATGAATGAATGAAAATGAACTATTGACCTCCTGTGCTTGCACACAGAGGAATGTTACCTCTGCATTTAACCCATCCGTGCAGTGAAACAAACACACACACACACACACACACACACACACCAGTGTACAGTAGGGGGCAGTACAGACTTTTGCGCCAGGGGAGCAGTTGGTGGAGTTATGTGCATTGCTCAAGGGCACCTCAGTCATGTCTTGCTCTGTGTGGGGAACAAACTCGGGATCTTCCGGTTCCCTAATCACTAGGCCATGGCTGCCCCCTCTGGTCTGAGTAATAAAGGGATAACGAAACCCAGATGTGTAAAGATGGATAGAGGTAGAGAAATGTGAATGTATTCTCAACTTCAATTTCAAAATCTGTTAAAAATCCACGACACTAGTTAAAACCGATATGAAACA
The DNA here is from genome assembly GCA_028565595.1 of Duopalatinus emarginatus. Lineage (NCBI taxonomy): Eukaryota > Metazoa > Chordata > Actinopteri > Siluriformes > Pimelodidae > Duopalatinus > Duopalatinus emarginatus. The sequence goes on from JAOVVF010000048.1 coordinate 21,181,592, forward strand.
AAACTCCATAACAAATGACAGTGTTTCTTTAAAGCCTAAACACTAATGATAATGATGACATTCATTACTGAAAGTACTAAAGTGCACCACTCATTGACCACTTGCTTGCACACAGTGAAATTTCACCTCCGCATTTAATCGATCCGTGCAGTAAAACACACACGAGGCAGCAGTGACCACACATGCCCGGAGCGGTGGGCAAACCTATTTACTCAGAACACTGAGGTCACAAGGCTGGTTCCTTACCCACAAGCCCATAGTGAAGGTTTTTCCTATTCAGTCGTGTCAACTGCTATCCTGTAGAGGCAATAAATTGATCTTACAAATGTCATTTTAATCCCTCTTATGCAGTATATCTTCACTTAAAACCTACAGTTAAGCTTCTCTGAGACATAATAATCATCCAGAAAAAGAATTCTTTATTGACGTGATTGAAAGTGCAGAATTTGATGCAGACAGATAGAGAAATCTGTCTAGCACGACGTGTGTATCAACTTCAAACATGCCTACTGATTTACTTTTTGCTCCACAATATAAGAGTAGTCTCATTACTGCTGAGTCCTCAAGACATAACAGAGCATCTCGCTTTCCAGGAAAAATGAGATGGCGAGCAGCTTTGTATGTCCGAATCAGCTCATTTTCAAACTCCTGCATTAGCAGAGAGAGGAATGAGTCCTTAAATGGAAAATGAACACTGGGCAAACAAACCCCTCGGGGGATTAATGAAGGGACAGGCTTGAAATAAACAGAGGGAGGGAGGGGAGAGAGAGAGACAGAGAGAGAGAGAGACAGCGAGAGAGAGAGAGAGAGAAGTACTTGATTCTCTGTATAGTGAGCACAAGAGGGAACAACATCAAAGCGACATTTCCACCGAGACCTCTTCTCCTTTTTCACATCCTTTCCTTTCTTCTTTCTACTATTATTTTCCCCTAAAACATGAAGAAATGCAATTTGATTTTTGTACCAAGCACAGATCTCAAACCAACCAGAACAAGACAGGGAGGGAGGGTAAAAAAGACAGTGGAGAAATATAAGTGAAATGTGAATGGGTGAAAAAGAAAAGATGTTGATGCCAGGCTATGAATAACGGAGTAAACGAGAGAGAAATGCATGGCCTAAATGCTGGTGGTTCACTCAAGCAGGAGACAAACTGAGGGACGGAGAGAAAGAGGGACACATGGGTGTAATGTAGTGGGTGGAGTTTGTGGAGCACTTCCCAGAGAGATTGATGAGATGTGGGGACAAGGTGACTCCGAGAGAGAGAGAGAGAGAGAGAGAGAAAAAAAAGAGGTGGAGAAAAAGGTGTTGAAGAACAACAGGCTGTTAGACTGCTACCGATCTGACCCATTTGCATAGAAGTCTGGGTTGTCAGAATGGCTGCCCTCTGGAGAACATATCCTCCATAGACAGCTGAAAGTTACAGCTTGGATTGATGTACACTGAAGTGCCAGGAAAAAAATCTGTAGGCAATGAATGCCATACATCCTGCAGAACGTTCGACAGTGGTCTCTAGAAGTGTGTGGCATCACATTGTCCTGTTGGAAGAGGCCAAACCCCTTTAGAATGAATGCGGGACATGAACTGGTGTAACTCGTCAGAAAGGACACACACACACACACACACACATGCACGGGGGCAGCCGTGGGCTAGTGGTTAGGGAACCGGTGTTGTGACCGGAAGGTCGTGGGTTCGATCTCCACCCAGGGCAAGACACGACTGAGGTGTCCTTGAGCAAGACACCTAACTCCCCTAACTGCTCCCCGGGCGCAGTGGTTTGGGGCTGCCCCCCGCTCCGGGCAAGTGTGTTCACTGCCCCCTAGTGTTCACTGGTGTGTGTGTGTGTGTGTGTTTCACTGCACAGATGGGTTAAATGTGGAGGTCACATTCCTTCTGTGTAAGGCAAAATAGTTCACTTTCATTCTTTTATTCATTGTGTTCGCATGTGAGAGAAGTTTGTAGATGTACCAGGGGTCCAATGAAATGCCAGCTAAACAAACCACATACCATAATGGAGCCACCAGAAGCCACCAGCAGTTTTTCAGGCAATTCAATTTATTGTGAATGAGGTAAAAGCTGTGATTGGATCAGAAACTGGTAGCATGGGATGACACCAAATGAAAACCGGGATTGCGGTTAGTGGAGCAATTTAATTTATAATAATAATCATGTACGCACTTACACTGGAAAAAAAGGAAGGGAAGTTTATTCATGCTTAACAGAGTAATTGTCATGCATTCACGTCTTTAAATGTATATATATAAGAAGACATGAATACATGGCAATTACTGCATTCATGCATAGGCTGTTAAGCATGAATGAACTTCCTTTCCTCTTTTTATATAAATGTATTGAAAGCCTGTCAAGTACACTTTGCAGCCTGTCCGCTGCTTTTCACAGACTCAATTTTACCATACCCATCAAAATACAAGCAGTACATGTGTGAGTGGGTAGGCCATTCCAATCAAAAAAAAAAAATGACATGGCAATATAAGTAGTGATGCTAAAAAAGTATTACCTCCAGGAAGGCACCCAAAAAGGTTGTTTCTAATAAAATGGCCAGAAATGGGACACTGGGTTAACATCACTGCTGTAGCTGATACACTTACACCTGTCTTGCTGGGAAAAGTCCACTAGCCAATTCATACATGGTCAGAGGTGATGGAGCAACAGTCAGTGGTGCTAAATGTTTTCAGGAGAAAGTAACTGAAAGTCCAGTGGGAAGAGATTTACATGGTCCAACACTCCTATAACCTCCCAACACCTACAAACCTAAAGCACTAAGCCCTAAACTGCAAGGTGCGCTACAAAACGGAACACCACACTTAATCAAGCTGGAACCCTCTGGACTTTTGTTTTCATTCTGCCCAGGTGGAAGGAGTTGGATTAGGTCTGACTCTACCCCAGAGGCTCTGCAGTAAAGGGTTGTGGAAAAAAAAAGGAAATGTTTAACATAGGAGAACTTGTTCTTATTGTACATGTCTATAGTAAGTTTAAAACAAAGATTAAAGAAGTGTGTGGTTGGGACAAACCATGGTGATGAGTGATTGGGCATTGGGACCAATGCTGATAAGTGATTGGTTTTTGAGAATAATGTTGATCAGTGATTGGGAATCGGGAATGATGGTGATCAGTGATTGGGAATTGAGAACAATATTGATCAGTGACTGGTCATTGGGAACAGTGCTGATCAGTAATTGGTCAATGGTGATTCTTCATTGACAATAATGCTACTCAGTGATTGGGCATTGGGAACAATGCTGATTGGTGATTGGTCATTGAGAACAATGCTGATTAGGAATTGATCGTTGAGAACAATGCTAACTGGTGATTGGTTGTTAGGAACAAATGCTGATCAGTGATTGGTCATTGAGTACAATTCTGATCTGTGATTCGTTGTTGGGAACAACGCTGCTCTGTGATTGGTCATTGAGAACAATGCAGATCTCTGGTTCATTGTTGAGAACAACAGTGATCAGGGATTGTTTTTTGAGACTAATGTTAATTAGTGACCAGTTGTTCGGTATGATGTTGATCAGTAATTGATTACTGGGAACAATGCTAATCAGTGATTGATTATTGACAATGCAAGTGCTGATTAGTGATTTGTGGTTGAGAACAATGGTGTTTAGGGATTGGTCATTGGGAACAATGCTGATTGGTGATTGGTGATTGAGAACATTGCTGATTAGAAATTGATCGTTGAGAACAATGCTGATCAGTGATTGGTCATTGAGAACAATGCTGATCAGTGATTGGTCATTGAGAACAATGCTGATCTCTGATTCACTGTCGAGAACAACAGTGATCAGGGATTGTCTTTTGAGACTAATGTTAATTAGTGGCCAGTTGTTCGGTATAATGTTGATCAGTGATTGATTATTGGGAACGATGCTAATCAGTGATTTGTGGTTGGGAACAATGGTGTTCAGGGATTGGACGTTGAGAACAATGCTAATCAATGACTGGTTGTTGGAAACACTGCTGATCAGTGATTGTCGACTCATACAAAAGCAACTCAGACAGGCTTTACCCACTGGTGGAGTCGAGCAAACCTGCTCTTTCATCTCATAAAAGCAGCACCAGTGATGTGAGAGCCAATCAGGACAGTCACTGATGTCTGCTCGGATCAGTCCGTCTAGTGGATCTAGACTTGACACTAATTTAGCAACACTGGCACGAGTCAGTAACTGCACTTATAATTATTCAAAACCACCTAGCTGTAATTACTGATGTCAAGGCAAGTGAAATTCTACATAGCATGAGCACACAGTGTATATCCGAGAGTGGGGGGGGTGGGGGGTGTCATTCTAATGTCACTAAGGTGTGCTTGTACTGCTGCCATCCTGTACTGTATGCTGGCAGACTAGGACTGCTGGCTGTGTTACATACAAATGTGTGTGTGGTGTGTGTGTGTGTGTGTGAGAGAGAGAGAGAGTCTGTGTGGGCTGTACTGCAGATGGAAAAGGTCATTAAGTCTAGCGGAACTGATTGTAAACCTCTCAGTCCAGTACACACACACACTCACACACAAACACACAACGCACACACAAAGAGAGAGATAACAGGAGGAAAAGTAGCGCAAGACAAAATGGCTCCACCTTATCTCTGTAATCTGTGTCACATCGCTGCCCCGTTCCTACAAGACATCAGTTAATTTATCTTTCATTCACTTCCTTTTTCTCTCCAAGCCGCACTTTTCATCACTCTAAAAAAAAAAAAAAGAACCCACTCTCTCATACTTTCACCCACTCGTCTGTCTGCAGGCATGCCGGCACTCTGACATCCCCAAGCTGGGTTAAAAGCTCTCTTTATTTACTGAGGTTGTTACGTCTGATAGAGGTGTTTACTACATCATGAAAGCAACAGCGCTTTGGCCGAACCCTATCTGGGACCTTCTATGGCTTGATGGCCGATGTTGACTCAGAAAGGCAGATTTCTGACTGGAGAAAGAGCTCAACCTTTGGAGGTCTGGCTAACTTTCTTTAGGTTGCTACTGAAGTCCTGAGAATAAAAATGAGAACGTTATGATTTATATAAATCAAAAGTAGCCTGAATACAAACTCATGCATGGTGGCTTGAGCAATTGATAGATGGTAATTATGCAACCCAAAGGGCATTCTTAAGTACACATACGGTCCTAATGTTTACAGTTGCCATCAGGATGAACAGTTACCTGACATTAAAAGCACTGAGAACATCTTTTACTGTGTTACTTTGATTAGTTAAAAAAAACCTACGATCAATTGCAAGAAAGATTTTTTTTCTAGATTATCCTGCTTCCTGGTTATTCCATCTATGATTTGGGATGGTGTTATTTAGAATATATATGCTATATGTCAGACTATGGTACAGATGAGACTATGCAAAATACATAGGCTGCTGGTGGCTCCATAATGAGACCCCTGGTACATCTGCAAACGTCTCTGACAAGTATACTATGTCTGCCTCCTATGTCTGAGTTACACTTGTTTATGTCCTGCATTTATTATGAAAAGTTTGGACTCTTTTCGCCAGGACAATAAGTTCTCTAAGTTGTCAAGGCATGGACTTCTTAGAACCACTTATGGTTTTCTGTAGCATCTGGAACTTAGACATTAACAACAGATCCTTTTGCGGAGCTTCTGTGGGATTGGATTTGAAGATGCTCTGACCCAGTCATCTAAACACAATTTGGCCATAGTCACTCAGATACATACACTTGCCCATTTTTCCAGCTTTCAATACATCAACCTGAGCAACAGACTATTCACATGTTGTGTAATATATCCCACCACTACTTCACAGGTACCGTGAAGTACCAAGATAATCAGTGTTAGATACCAAGATAATCAGTGTTATAGCATTTATTTGTTCACAATGTAAACTAGTAATACAAGTCAGTAACGCCTCACTAAAGTTAACAAAATATCCTCTCCACTGAGAAGTCTGAACTCTGAAGCAACAAGACTTACGATGGTTCTGATCTCAGAGAGGAGCACGTCCGTCACCCCAGAGCAGAAGACACAAGCTGACATGTGGGCATGCTAATTTTTAACCAAATCATATGAATAGTCTAGTTCAGAGTCCCCATCAGCCTTAAAAAAAAAAAACAGGACTGAAGTTTTGAATTAGATTTTGGCATGAACAGGCAGCATGGAGTGATCTCAGTAGGGGAGTCACATGAAAGAACTTCGTGAAGTTCTGAACCAGCGGAAAGGTCTCGGCGCTAAGGAAAGGTCGGCGGCTTCTGATGTTGTCAGGAAAAAAACACACGGATCGAGCAGTTGACGAAATGTGATCAGAGGAGTTAAACTTGCCACCTACGATCACATCTCGGTTCGGTGTGCAGGTCCGAGTCTGAGGGTGTCGATGGTGATTGACAGGTCCAGCATAGATGGGTGAGGTTGAGTTTCGGATGACATCTCAGGAAAGTTAGTTTGAGAGATGTAACTTCACTGACGCTTTGAGGTGGACGGATGAAATGAGAAGCAGGGTGTGTCATCATCATCATAGTGGTGGTAAGTAGGATTGAAGAAAGTAGCAGCTTACAGCTTTTGGCAGGTAGCAGTTGAAGGTTAAGAGCCTTGCTCAAGGGCTCAGCAGCTTGTCAGTGCTGGGATTTGAACTTACCACCATCTAATCAGTAGGTCAGCTAGCGTCAGTCCGTCACCTAATGATCCAGATTAAGCTGCTCTGCCAAAGGGTTAAAAATCACCCATGTTCAAGGCAAGTATTTAAAAAAATATCATCAATACTTGGAGTCCCATAAGAATGCTCAGGATTACACTTGCGTATCCACTGTGTATGTTATTAAAGCTAAACATGAATTTGTGAGCTGATAAATGCGGGCAAATATCAATAAGGCTCTCCGATGGGAAAGAGAAATCAATCAATAGACAGACAGATAGACAGAAATAAAAGAAAAGGTATAAATTAAAAATCGCTGGCCCTCTACCAGCCTGCTGCCAAACAGTTTCATAGTTATGAAGCAGAATAGCTGTGATTTATTTTCTAATAATTCAAACAGTTAACAGTCGCTTGACATTCATCTCATCTTCAATCTGTCCCTGTCTCCCCGTGCAGCCATTGATTTTCTGCCACGGCCAATAGGAACAGGGGAGCAGTATGGATGAAAGAGATACATGATGATCAATATGACAGGCAGACAATGCACCTTCATTATAACCTGATCGCAGCGTATGTATCATGCATTGATCAGAAAGCTAAGCATGCTAATACTGTAAGAAAAGACAATTTTTATTTATGGCTTGTGTTATGTTATTTTTATTAATTTATATTAATTATATTAATGCCAAAAGACATTCAATATAAGCAACATTAGTAAATTACAACAAGACATTCTAAGCAGGGTTCAGGAATTGTGTGTGTGTGTGTGTGTGTGTGTGTGTGTGTGTTCCAGGGGAAACTCTGTGCACAGAGAGTCAGTGTGGTTCCTCATCTCCAAGGAGGAAAAGAAGAACGCAACAAGGTAACTCTAGGAATTATATTTATAAGTACATGTAACTATATAACTATGTTAGTGTATCAGGAGTGTGTTTGTGAAGTGAAAGTGAAAGTAAACTATTTGCCTACTGTGCTTGCATACAGAGGAATGTGACCTTCGCATTTAACCCATCCGTGCAGTGAAACACACGCACCAGTGAACACTAGAGGGCAGTAAACACACTTGCCCGGAGCAGGGGGCAGCCCCAAACCATGGTGCCCAGGGAGCAGCTGTGGGGTAAGGTGCCTTGCTCAGTGGCGTCATGTTTTGCCCTGTGTGGGGATCGATATATATATATATATATATATGCACATGGTAATCATGAGTTCAGGGGGAAAAAAACGAGAATTAGCAGAAAGTAGGTGAAGGTAGGTGACAGTGGCAAAAAAAAAAATTTCCTGAGATGACGAGAAGACAAAACCTTGAGACTCAAACCAGACTCGAGACCGAGCCCATCCTAATCTGCTTGACCCAGAGAGTGTGATTACAAACACACCCTTGCTATATAGAAAAAGGGCCAGAAAAACACATACAGATGGGCATACGGGCAAGTCAAAATGACTTGCTCACACTCCAGTTATTCGAAATCCTCTGTTGGCCGTACTGTTATCAGCACGTTCTGTACCGGATCACTGTCTCCTCAGTCACTACTTCTCAGCTTTGAATGTGTTACGTCAGTTTATTTGTGACCGCAGTGCAGGAACAAAAAGCCGCCTCTTTTGAAGAAGAGCAGCGTTCGGTGAAACAGCTTCAACAAACAACAGTGCTCATTACAGTCAGATGCTCACTGAAGACTAAAGTTCAAGCAAAACACATAGGACTGCTATCTAAAGGTGTTGTGTTGTTACATACAAGTCAGCACAACACTGTCCATACTGTCGACACTGTCCAAAAACTTCATTCTGAGGTGTAACAGAGGTGCTGTCATCTCTATAGTTCAGATCTTGTCCTATTAGACTGTCACCTGTTTGGTCCCCTGAAAGGAGCCTTAAGAAGACAAAGATTTACGTCTGATGAAGAGGTAAAGACAGCGGTGCATTAGGGACCCTCATAGTCAGAGTAGAGGACCGTTATTGGTGTGGCACAGACTGGATGCCCAGAGCAGGTGTCGAACCCAGGACTCTCACATAGGAGCCAACCATGTTACTGCTGTACCACACCAAACATTCATTTATTTATTTATATATTTTTTATATTTATTTATTTTTTTTGGTGTTTTGGATATACCAACCTTTTTTTTTATTATTTCTTTTGGATATAAACTGTGTAGTTTGTTTATCTGACATTCCATGGGACCCCTGGTACATCTACAAATGTTTGACAGGTGAACACAGGTGTGTGTGCCACTTTTTCATGTCCTGCATGCATCCTGATGTGTTTGTCCTCTTCCAACAGGACAATGCTTCACCACACATGTCTAGAGACACCAAATTACGGTCACAGGTATCTGAGTTTGGGGTTTTGTCACCAGATCTCAACATTGTCAAACATGTCTGGGATGCCATGCAGTGGCCTACACCTCAGAATACAACAGAATTGTGGAGCGCTCTACACGAATTCTGGTGTTCGTTACTTACAGAATATTTCCGCAAGCTCGTGGAGTCCACTGGTGCCCGGTGGAGAACCTACCAAGTATTAGACTAGAGCTTAAGTTTTTCCGGCACTTCAGTGTAAAGCACCCACAAAGCAGCTCTTTAGTATCACTTGATTTTGTGTTGCTAGAGACTTTATTTGCATGGATGATCTGTGTTACTAACCTCAGTTAATTTCTATTAGCTCCTTTTCTGGGTGTTTATATACCCAGGAGAATCCGAATCGGCATGTTTTCCTATTAACATAAGGGCACTGGGTCTTTACAAATTACGTACAACTGAAACACACACACACAAACACACACACACACACACACACACACACACAGAGGGCGCAGGTCAATTTAAGTGGAGAGTGCCTGAAGGTGATATGTTCTCACTATGTGCTCAGTAAGAGTAGGCTGCTGAATCAATCGAGGTGGTAAAAGACTTAGAGCTGAAGCCTTTTTAAAAAAGCCGAGCAATTTATCAGCATGACAGAGGAGGAGAGAAAGCGAAAAGGAGAGCAAAGAAAAACAAAGCTGCTTGTCTAGATGGGATATGCAAAATAAAGTAGCAGTTTTGTAATAATCTGCGAGCGAGTGTTGTCAAGGGCACTGAAGAAACAACATTACGCGTCTTTTATACGTCTTATTATAGGTGATAGATTCGAGTAACGGAGAGAAAGGAGATAGAGAGCGAGTAGGTCCAGGAAATCCTGCTGATCTTTTGTTCAGGCTATTAATTATCCAGGAGGCTTTAGTTTCTGGGTTCCATAGAATCCAAGTTTCAGGCCTTTTTTTTTACTGTAAAAGTCAATAATGCTTAAATGTTTTAATAGCTGTTGCCATGGTAGGAGACCTAATGTGTACCGTATCATTTACACACATCATAGGGGCAGCTGTGGGCTTGTGGTTGGCTGGAAGGTCGCCAGTTCGATCCCCAGAACTGATGAAACACAGCTGGAGTGCCCTTGAGCAAGGCAAGGCACCTAAACCCCCAATATAAAGGGTGAGTCAAAAGTTGCAGGACACATGACCACTGTCCCACTGGAAAAACTTGCCCTTTATCCAATATGACGGCTTTCAAGATGGCAGCCATGTTCTGGACATAGCCGAAAAGATACACCCCCCCCCCCCCTTACCCATTACCTGAGGTATTCAGATATGTCATTTTCCCGTTTGTTTCTGAAATAAAACGCATCCTGACTCACCCTGCAGTTGCCCAACGCCCCAGGAACATGTTCTCACTACCCTTAGTATATGTGTTCACTAGTGTGTGTTTCACTTTACAAATAGGTTAAATACGAAGGTCAAATTCCTGTGTGCAAGCACATTGGTCAATGAGTGGTTCACTTCACTTCATCGTTTGTTTACTCAACAGCAAACTTTCAGTGACATTGATTCAGCTATAAAGCTCATTTTTCTGGTGACTTGTGTGGACCTTATATAAATTGATTACATAATGTATAATTGTTAATGTAGTATAGTTTCCTGTGCTTTCATTTCTAGAAGAACACTCCAGTCTTAGTAGTTTGTAAGAGGTAAAGCAGTAAAGTAAAGCTGTAACACACACTCTGTAGCTGCATTTTTGTGTCTTATTAAATTCAAAGACATGAAAAAAGTGATAACAGAAACTACTGCGTGCCACAGACAGTCCACAATGTTCAATATGAATAGAAAGAACATTATAACCTCCTGCCTAAACAGCATTTAAAACATCTCTGGCCAGTCGAGACATGAACTCCACAAGACCTCTGAAGGTGTACTGTGGTATCAGGCACCAAAATGTTAGCAAAAATCCTTCTATGGATCTTCTGTGGCATGGGACCAGATAGACCCACCGATAAACGTTAACCTTGAGTGTCCATGACCCTGGTGCTGGTTCACTGGTTGTCCTTAGACCACTTTTGGTAGTTATTAACTAAGGCATCCTAGGAACATCCCACAAGACCCGCTGGTCTGGAGATGGTCCAACCCAGACATCTAGTCATCACAATTTAGCCTTTGTCAAAGGCACTACAATTCTTACACTTTTCCATTTTTACTGCTTCCGACATATCCGTTTTGAAAACTGACTGTTCACTTGCTGCCTAATATATCCCACGCCTTGTCAGGTGCCACTGTAATGAGATAATCAAAGCCAAAAACAGTCCGGCTCCTTCCTACCTGATGGCAATGGTTAAGGCCAGATACACACCTAGAGCTCTTTGTGCTTTAAGTATGGCCTGAACTTGACCCGCCATCATCCAAGACAGACAGGATTTCCCCTTGATGTCCGTACAGCAGAGTCACTTGCTGTCTTCAAACACCGGCTAAAGACTCATCTGTTCTGCTAGCACTTAACTGAGAAGTGACTTGCTTGAAAAACTGTATTTGTTTCATTCTTTCAGCTTTCCCATAGTGACTGTTGTAGTTATTGTCTTGTTTGCAGTTCAGGTTGTCTAATATGGAGTTTTTGGACTTAGGTAAGCTTTACAATTGATACTACATGGCTACTTTTCTAGTAGGGTTCTGGTTTGAGTTCTTGAATCCTGATCTACCTTCACTAGCTTCAGATACTCCAAGAAATTGACTAAGTACTTTTGTAAGTCGCTATGGATAAGGGGAAATCTGCTGAATGCTGTAAATGTAATAATTAATGTAATTTACTTCACTCAGTATTTTTTGTGGTTTTAATGTTATGTCTAATATATATTAGGGCTGTCAAACGATTCAAAATTTTAATTGCGATTAATCTCAGAATTTTATATAGTTAATCGCGATTAAT
>JAOVVF010000048.1:21282089-21294333 GCA_028565595.1 Duopalatinus emarginatus
TTTGCCACTTATCCTATGGTGTCTCTCCCAGTGCTTATGGGCAAAAAAAGGGAGAACCACTCTGGACTGGACAGGTCACTGGTGCAGAGATTCGAACCCGGGCCCTTCGTGCTGTAAAGCGTCAGAACTACCCAGTGCACCCCAGTGCACCCAGGAAATAACTTATGTTGCACAAGATTAAATAACTACCAATGGTTAAAACAATCAATAATGAAGTAATAATTGTTAGTGTTGGCAAATTGCTGTGGTAAAAGAAAAATAAAACACACCACTGGAATTGTTATAAGAAAATAATCAACTACAGGACGGTGAGAGTAACACTAAGTTGCATCAGGCCACATCATACCTCCCATTGCCTTCCTATAGCAGCTCACTCCGCTGTCCTTGCCTATTACATTAAAACCTACAAATCCAGCAAGGAAATTAGTGACAATGTACAAATAGGGAGCAGATTCCTAATAGACCTCAGAACCTCAGAACCATTCAATCCTGCTGGGAAAATCTATACTAGAAATCATCAGGTCAATTCCCATTAGAAAGGAACACCTTATATCTGTAAATCTTTGCCCCCCCCCCCCATCAGACAAACACACACACACACACACACACACAAACAGGTTCAGCCCGACTCTATTCCCCCTTCCCTCCAGCTGCTTTCTTTCATTTGGTATTGTGGGTTGTGAATGCGGATGATGTTCATCATTGTTTGAGTGAAACAGGGCTGAGATGAGGTTTTTCTACAAATGAATATACACACATTGTAATGGCCTTTGTTTTTTCCAGACCTAATTAAGAAGCCAGAGACACTTCACAATGCGAATCAATAGACAAATGCTAATTCATGGCTCTCATTAACAGAAAACTGCAAGTTGTATGCATACACAGACCCACCCACAGACACAGAATTTTATCGTCCTAATGAAACTGTACTATAGGTAAAGTACATTTCTGTACGGATGCATGTCTGCAAATAGGGAATATTCCTTTGTGTGTGTGTGTGTGTGTGTGTGTGTCTTCAGGTGGCATGGTTTTATATGATGGTGAGGACTCCATCTCCAGAAATGTCCATAACAAAAGGAATAATGGTAACAAGAATAGCAAGACAAAACAAAACTAAACAAACAAAAAAGCTCCTTTTTTTATTTCTGAGTGTAAGGGTCGGGTTGGGTGTCGGGTTGGGTGTCGGGTTGGGTGTCGGGTTGGGTTTAGGGTTGGGTTTAGGGTTGGGTTTAGGGTTGGGTGTAGGGTTGGGTGTAGGGTTGGGTGTAGGGTTGGGTGTAGGGTTGGGTGTCGGGTTGGGTGTCGGGTTGGGTGTCGGGTTGGGTGTCGGGTTGGGTGTCGGGTTGGGTGTCGGGTTGGGTGTAGCATTAATTAGCTACAATAATCATTATGTCTGTGAAAAGTCTTCACAACAATAGTAATAGTAAAATAAGCGTAAATTCTAGAGTTGTAAAACATAAAAAGATCAAATCTCAAAAAAGAGCCAGTCACTGCATTCTGGCAGTTCCGACATTCATTTTCTTTTTCTTCATCATTTCTGAAAAAAAAAAACCAAAACTATACTATAATATACTACATGAGGTTTTACTATACTGTATGATACTATGTGCTACTATACTACATTGTACAATACTATACTATACAACAGTATGACACTATATAATACTATACTACACAGTATGATATGACATTATACTGCACTGTACGATACTATGTGCTTCTATACTGTATGATACTTTACTATACAACAGTACGACACTATACGATACTATACTACACAGTATGATATGACACTGTACTGCACTACACTGAATGATACTGTACAATATTACACAATACTATACCATTTGATACGATACTTCAGTAATATACTTTAGTATAGTAAAACACTAAAAATACTATTTACACTAACCCAGTGGATTGTTATAATCTTATTGGCCAGTGTAAATAGTATTATTTACTATCCTACACAGTATGATATGACACTATACTACACTACACTGTATGATACTGTATGTGCTTCTATAGTGTACAATACTATACTATACCGTTTGAGACTATACTTGAAATGAAATGAAAGTGAACTATTTTGCCTTACTGTGTTTGCACACAGAAGTAATGTGACCTCCGCATTTAACCCATCTGTGCAGTGAAACACACACACCAGTGAACACTAGAGGGCAGTGAGCACACTTGCCCAGAGCAGGGGGCAGCCCCAAACCACGGCACCCGGGGAGCAGTTCGGGGAGTTAGGTGCCTTGCTCAAGGGCACCTCAGTCGTGTCTTGCCCTGGGTGGGGATCGAACCCACGACCTTTCGGTCACGAGACCGGTTCCCTAACCACTAGGTCACGGCTTTATTACTTCAGTAATATACTTTAGTATAGTATTACTAATAATACTATTTACACTAACCATAAGGTTTGTTATAATCTTATTAGCCAGCAGTATGAACACACCTTTCTTTAAAGGTTGAAGACACACATAATTATGCTGTAAAAGCTCCGCACTAAAACCCCTGTCCCCACCCCTACCAACTCCAGTGCCCATAAATGACAAACACACAAAAAAAGATATGATTAACTGGATGTCCACTTTAACTGATGTAATTATTTGCAAACACTGGTGCACTGAGTAGCTTATAGTTAAGACTAGACAATAGTAACGAAAATGTGAGTTGATTATTTGTTAGTTTGTTTGTTTATTTATTTTCATGTAGGATTAATTGTATGTATTGGCGTATCCATAGTAACTGTTTGATCTGGTGGTTAAGAATTTGGTTAAGAATTAGACTACAGAAAAAAATAGTCATGACACTGAACAGAAACAGATGTCAGGTGTCAGTGAAGCTTCTAACCAATCGATCGAGCTCAGCTTGACCAGCCCGCGGAGAGCAATGACAGCGTCTACCTCGGAAACCTGCAGCCACCTTGCGCTCATAAGATCACTCATGAGGTCTGTGCAGTGCTGGGCTAAGTTTTCTGGATGACTTATGGTCACAATATCGGTGATTAGTTTTGCTAAACACAGACCTTCTACACTAAAGAAACATTCGCCTGCCTTAATTCATACGGACACTTTGTAAATGAGCCTTTCTGCAGCATTTCACTTTAATGAATATTTTCTAAATTATTTTCTAGGCCCTGAGTTCAGCAGTAAGCAACTTTTTTTTTGATGTTAGATGTTAAAATATTTTTTTATTATTTATGAGTATGAGCACAAAACGTTCTCAGGCAAACAACGGCTGACTTTGAGACGCCGGTGCTAACGAAGTGAACCCTGGAACTACAGAATAACACCATATATCACACTCAGCTGTAGCTCAATAATTTTTAAATAAAATAAAAATAAATAAACGGATTTAGGCTTATTCCATCTTAATTGGTCCTGTTCCTTAATCACAATAGTTGTATAACAATTGCAAGATTAGTATTATTTTCTTCTTATTATTATTATTATTAATTTACTTTCTTCCTTTCCTGGGGTATGGAGCTTGTGGTGGCTGAGAAGTTCAGTCCAGACTTCTCTATCCTCAGCTATAGGCACCAGCACCTAATTTCATTATAGTAATGTTTGGGTATATGTCTCTATGTGACTTTTTTTTTACCACTGTCTTACGCTCCTGTTCACACCCCCTGGCTAGAGGAGGGCAAAGAGTAACACATGCGTCCTACGAGACACATGAAGCCAGCTGCCACATCTTTCGGTCTTGACGTGTTTACGTTCCATTTACATTTATATAATTCGGCAGACGTCCTTATCCAGAATGACTTACATTTATCGTATTTATACAACCGATCAGCCGAGGGTTGGATCTTACACCCTGGGCAAAGCAATGGCAACTTAGTTGTGGTGAACTGACTATCTACTGATCAGTGCTGAACATCTGTAGCACTGAGCTTTCACTTCCTCTACCACTGTGATACATCACAAGACTGCTGCATGTACTCTGAGACAACTGCTACAACTGAGTTTTTCCATGAATGACAGCGTGAACAGTAATGCCATCCCGTCCAATCCACCCTGAGAACTCGGACATGTTTGCTGTAGTAGACTACCAGCCACTGATGGCCACAGCAGCGTCAAGGTTTGAACTTGTGATCTCGTGATTAAGGTGTAAATTATATCAAGTTTAGTCATAGCTTCATCTTTTTCGCAACTGATTGAGAAAGGAGCCATGAAGAAGAACGAGGCAAAAAGAATTAGTTTAGGTCCAAACAAAGGTCAAAACCAGAAGGGAAAACACAAACTGTTGACCAAAACGGAGAGAAAAGACACACAAAAACCAAAAGACAATTCAGGGTTAACATGAAAACCACAACGTGTTCCATCAGGGTCACGGTTTGTCCGTGATTCCCACGCTGAATCGTTGCGTGCAAACCAGGAATACCCCCAGGACAGGAGGCCAATCCATTACAGGCTACCACACAAACACACACACACTCATTCTCTCACACATAGGGCAATTTAGAACATGCTTACAACATACGCTTACCACATTTGTTTCTAGGAAGGTGGGATAAAACCGGAACACCTGGAGAAAACCCACATGGACACAGGGAGAACACACCAACGTCCTCACAGACAGTGACCAGAGAGAGAATCGAACCCACAGTATCAGATTCCTGGAGCTGTGTAGCACACCCACTACCTGAGGCACCACTGAGCCACCTGGTAAGCAGCATTTAAAAACAGCAAGAAACGTAATGAAACAGGTGAATGGGATTAGTATTCAGGCGAGGCAGTTCTTGATTGGTGGGTTGAGGACTTGTGACTGTGACATCATCGGGAAATGAATCATGGGAATTGTAGTTGAAAGCATGAATATTCCTAGGACTGAAAGAAAGAAAATAAGAAAGTGAACTATTTGCCTACTGTGCCTGCACACAGAGTAATGTGATGTGACCTCTGCATTTAACCCATCCGTGCAGTGCAACACATGCACACTAGTGAACACTAGGGGGCAGTGAACACACTTGCCCAGAACAGGGGGCAGCCCCAAACCACGGCACCCAGGGAGCAGTTGGTGGAGTTAGGTGCTCCTCAGTCATGTCTTTCCCTGTGCGGGGATCGAACCCAGGACCTATGACTGAACAGTTTTACTTTTCATTATTTAAGTTTCCATCAGTGAACAGTGAACAAAATTAGACTTTATTTTTTAACCGTAATACATTTCCTGAGGATGGGTTTTCTTTTAAGTCTGGGTCTTCGCATGGTTTCTTGGTCTTGTCATCTTAGGGAGTTTTCCCCTGCCACTGTCACCTTTGGCTCCCTCATCAGGGATAAAATTTACTAATTTACTAGATAAAGCACTGGGCTACTGATCAGAAGGTTGAGAGTTGAAATCTCAGCACCAAGCTCATGAACATGGCCCTTAACAGCTCAACTTTTCCTGGCCTACAGTTGCTGGGAATATAAAAAAAATGAAGTAAATGAGGTGAATGAGAATACGTACTAGACTTCCTAGCAGTATCTATAATTAGCAATATTAGCAAAACTATAGAGACTACTACTACTACTACTACTACCCAGGGACAACACTACGTTGGTAATCTTGGGGCAGCCATAGGCGTGTGGTTAAGGAACCCTTCTCAGGTCCAGAAGGTATAACTCCCAAATGCTTCTTCGGCGCTGCGGATAGGGGGCTGCCCACCACTCTGGGCATGTGTGCTCACTGCCCCATAGTGTTCACTAGTGTGTTTGTGTGTGTTTTACTGCACAGATGGGTCAAATGCAAAGGCGAAGAAGAGCACCTACACCTTTAAGCATCAGTTTATTTACATTCAGTTCAGTTATGTTACTTTGTGTCTTTATGCTCA
Source organism: Duopalatinus emarginatus (assembly GCA_028565595.1). NCBI lineage: Eukaryota > Metazoa > Chordata > Actinopteri > Siluriformes > Pimelodidae > Duopalatinus > Duopalatinus emarginatus. The sequence goes on from JAOVVF010000048.1 coordinate 21,287,908, forward strand.
ATAAACACTGAAGTACAAAAAAAAAACTTGGTACAGATTAGTAATGGCTTCATAATGGTATGGGTTTTGTTAAGCTGGCATTTCATGGGACCCCTGGTACATCTAGAAAACGTCTCTAACAGGTGACCACTGTGTGCGCCTTCTTTCTGGCGAGTTACACCAGATCACGTCCTGCATTCATCCTGATGGGTTTGGACGTTTTTTTAACAGGACAATGAATGCTCCACCACACATGTCTAGAGATGCAAAATTATGTTTAGAGGAACACTTAGTTTGGGGTCACCAGATCTCTGTTATCAAATACATCTGGGATGCCATGCGACGTGCTATGGAACACAGAAATCCTACACCTAAGATTCTAACAGAATTGTGGACCGTTCTGCAGGAAGTGTGGCGTTCATTACATACAGAATATTTCCACAAGCTTGTAGAGTCCAAGCCCATCAGGAACCTACCGGGTATTAGGCAGGTGTACATCATCATTGCACAGAACCACTAGAGATGATTTAATAAAAAAAAAAGGAGTATCTTATTTTTACATTGCTTTTTAATGTTTCAGCTTTTCCAGCTCTGTGACTCCACTGCACATGAGAATAGGTATAATCTGTTAAACTTCAGCGTTAATAAAGAACGTGAGGTGGGATTCATATGTGATAAACGGAAAAACCTGGAAGTCTGCCTTAATTATTCATAACGAACTCATAGAGGTCCTATAATCCTAATTAAACACACCCAGTCGAACGTTTAACCATCAAAATCCTAATGCGACTTTATTTCATTTTGTTCTATTCCTCAGGAATGTAATTATCTGTCTCATTTGATCAAGCGGTCTTTAACCGGCCTTTCATCTCTTCCTCAGGCGCAGGTATTTCAGCGAGAATGCGAAAGGGAGAACCGGGCCGTCATGTCTCATTAATTCTAAACAAACCAAAAAGATTGTGTTGACAACGGAGTCGGAGATGAATTGAGAGTTGTGTTTCTTTTTGCTCTGACATAAAGGAGACCCACCTGTCTCTCTCTCTTTCTATCTCTATCTCTCTGGCTGTGCTCGGTGTACTAGGCGAGGTCACTGAGAGTGCACACTGTGCAGTTTAGTTCCCCCAGGCTTTATAGCACTCGCTTCCAACTTATATTACCAATGATCTCTTTCTTTCCTGCTCTCTTTTTATCCCTCACTCAGTGAGTGTCAGCATCTAAAAGGCAATCCCGCAGACAGCAGGCGACAGGCCCTTAAGTGCCATGCGAATAAAGGCACTTTTGGGAATCAATAAAGGAGTGCGAAAAAAAGGGGAATAAAAGGCAGTCATTCACGCAGCTCAACTCTGTTCGCAATAACCCTGGAGTCAAGCTTTTTTGAGTGGTGCATTTAGTGTGAGTGGCAGCCAAGAGGCAAGTGCTCTAAATGGCAAGTGGACACACTCTGCTATATTTAGATTTTTAATGTGGTTTTTTAGTGCCGGATGAGGCTGGAAAAGGTGGTGATGGAATGTCTAGTAGACGTGACTAAAAGTCACAACATACATACCAAAAGTCTCATGGTAATATTTATTACCAGGCATTACCAATGACTCCCCTTAAGGTTAGTGAGCAGGACTTTTTGGACTCTTTAGATGTTTTTCTGTATTGGTTTCGACTTTTCGCAGATTTACATTTGTAGTTAGATGTTTCTCTGTCGTGGCCTCGTTAACACTACATTTGGCCTTGTAAAGAGAGTTCTCAAGAACAACTTTCTTCTAAAAAAAAGTAGCAACAAATAATTAAATTGAATTAATAACACAATAAAAATTATGGCAATAAAGGAATCAAGTCAAGTAAATAAAATAAATGTAAAAATAAATAAAAATATATAAAGATATATAATATGAATATAATGTAAATAAATATAAAGTAACAAATAAAATAAATTAAATTGTTAATTATTTCAGGCTTAACTCTATCCTGTTCTAATTTGGATTTAAACTGGACCCTATCATGACTCTGTCTTTCATTCAATTGAATTTTATTTTTCTAGCACTTTTAACAATGGACATTGTCCCAAAGCAGCTTTACAGACCTACAGGATTGGATTATACATTCATATACATTTATAAATAAAGACTTTTATACAGGTCTTGGCTAGTCCTGGTCTTAGATATACATTTACATTTACAGCATTTGGCAGACACTCTTATCCAGAGCGACTTACAAGGTTACTGGTATTACAGGTAGGCCAACATAGTGTTAGGAGTCTTGCCCAGGGACCCTTATTGGTGTAGCACAGACTGGTTGTCCAGCCCAGGAATCGAACCCAAGTCTCTCACATGGGAGCCGATGATGTTACCGATGTACCACACCAACCTATATAACAGCAGTAGTCTTCACTACAGCCACTACGGTCACAATTAAAATTCTTATTAATGTATAAAACAAATTTATAAATCCAGCCTCTTTGACTTGATTATACTATTAAATATTATTAAAGTATCAGACATGCACACAAGCATCTGTGTAAAGTGAACACTAATATCTTTGTAGTTGAGCAGTATAGACGTGTGGCCTTGGGGCATTAAAGCTCGCTGGTTTGATCCTTAAAAACAACCAGACAAAACTAAAGTGTCTGTTCCCAGAATGCAATGGGTTTCCAAACACTCCGAGCATGTGCACTGTGTGTGTTTCACTGCACTGCAGAGGTCAAATCCCTCTGTGTGTACAAGCACAGTGGTCAATGTGTGGTTCACTTTCTACACTTTCTTACATACTACAGTATTAAAGCAGATAAAAATCAGGGGTGTGCTATTGAGTTTTTGTTAGTTTATTTTTATTTTTTTCAGAAAGCATGCCAGAAAAGGTTTACATGGCATCTGCTTGAGACTAGAACTGTGAATTAGGACTCAGATCCTGTGGGATGCAATTTAACTGTTGGCCAAGCAGATGGTTTTTTCTTTTCTTCATTGAAGCGTTACATTAACATGGACATGCAATGATGTGTGTGATCCATTTCTGTGTGTACAAGACACTCGCTGGAATAAGGTGGGTAAAGCGACATGGAAAAAGAAAAAAAATCTAACTATGTTTAACGTGCGCACGCAAAACCTTCTCATGAGCACGCGGAACTTTTTCACACAAGAAACTTTGAAGCACTGAAACAGGAAGCAATTGCAGTTGTACTTCCTGTTATGATTGTAGGGTACTTGTAGCATGGCGGCAGCAGCAGAGGAGGACACTTCGGAGCCACAATTTACTTTTCTTAAAAAAATCGAAACATTGCAAACTATGCTACAAGTACCTACAATCATAACAGGAAGTACAATTGCAATTGCTTCCTGTTTCACTGCGTCAAAGTTTCTGGAAAAACTTTCGTGTGTGCACGCAAAATATATTCAGATTTTTTTTCTTTTCCCATGTCCCTTTACGGGCTCCGTAAAAAATCCTCTCCTCATGATGCTGGCCACTTGTGGTAAAATCGCCTACACCCTCAGTTGATCAGATCAGTGATTGTACCCCTTTAGCATGCTGGCCTATTCAAGAGTGGGACTTAATTTTTGGTTATTTTTTTGTGTTTCCTGAAAACTTTGAAAAAGAAAACTATGAGTTAGACGATTATTTTAGGAAGGTGTCGATATAGAAACAATCAATCAAAGCTGAAAACCTAATCGAAAAGAGCAAAGTCCAAAGACAGGCATAAGGTCAGGCAAGGCACAGACAGTCATGTTAGAGACCAGGCAAAGACAAAGAAAACCAAATACTTCACAAACTAAACCAGTAGGTAGGTGGGAAAGGTGGGAAACAGGTGGGAAAACAGGTAGGAAAAACCCAACTAACAACTCAGGAGACTAAGAATAGGTGGGAAATGGTCATGGCTGACTTGCCCGGCCGCTGTGGATTCTGGGAGCTGATGTTTTTCCCTTTGACTCTTTACAATTTCCAGTGTTATTTTTATTCATCCTTAGTTTAATTTACACTGAAGTGCCAGAAAAACTGCTACACCAGTCGAATAGGTCTAGTCCTGACGGGGCATAGACTCCAAGACCTCGCGGAAATATTTTGTAGGCAAACATCACCATACTTCCTGCAGAACGGTCCACAATTCTGTTGTATTCTGAGGTGTAGGATTTCTGTGTGCCACAGATCATTGCATGGCATCCCAGATGTGTTTGATAACATCGAGATCTGGTGACTTAGGTGGAAATGAGAAAACTCCTTTAACCATAAATTGGTGTCTCTAGACGTGTGTGGTGGTACATTTACATTTACATTTATGACATTTGGCAGATGCTCTCATCCAGAGCGACTTAGAAGGACTGGTATTACAGATAGGGCCAATGTAGTGTTAGGGGTCTTGCCCAAGGACCCTTATCGGTGTAGCACAGACTGGTTGCCCAAACTGGGAATCGAACCCAGGTGTTACCACTGTACCACACCAATCACAATCACTCTTCCTGTAAGAAGAGGCCAAACCCATCAGAATGAATACAGGACATGAACAGGTATAACTCATCCGAAAGGAGACACCTGTCAGAGACATCTGTAGATGTACCAGGGGGTCCCATAGAATGGCAGATAAACAAACCACAAACCATTATAGAGCCACTAACAGCTTATGTATTTTGCATAGGATCATCAAGCAAAGCTAAGATATTTAGAAAATAACATGTTCTGGTTCAAACAAGTATAATAACTGTTAGAGAGTGGGATCGCATCTCCAGTTGAGACCTGTTGCTGAGGTTGAGGTTGAGGTTGACCATCCTGACAGTACTGGCCTTTCTACCCCCTCCCAGTGTTTCTATGGAAAATAAAACCCTTTAGGAGATATTTGGAGAAACATACACAAATTGTCATTTTCCTCTCAAACTGGTTGTGGTTGATTCCCATCTGATAGCTGCTGTAGAAGGGTGATATCTCACACGATTCCTCTGAGAGCCACAACCTCATTTTAGTCTGTAGCTCATGCTACCAGCAAGAACAGCTAAACAGTGAACATGCATAGAGGAGAACTGACCTATTTTATGTACAGTAACTAACCGGCGCAAGCAATTGGCTAGCGTTTTTCTGACTGACATGTGAGAAGAAGAGCCAGTGGTGCTCTCTATTATGCACTCTCGGACTCCTATCTATGAATGCTTGTGTGATCCAAAGCCACAATCACCCAACAATAGGGACTGTTGCGCCACATTAACCTCAAGTGCCCGGCCTGTCAGCGGACTAACTGTAGTATTCTGACTTGCACAATTGATTTCAGCTTCCTTTCATCTCATTCGTTAATGAGCCGCTATTACCCAAGCCTTTGACGCTCCGAGCTGTCCTCTCAGTGAAAGACCTGGCATTGTCACATTTCCTAACACTGTCCAGTGGCGCCTCTGGCACAGAAAGCCCGGTGGTGCACAATAAACTCTGTATGGCCAACAGTGAACTCGTCAGAGAAACAACAGGCAAACCTACTGGCTCAGTGAATCCAAACACAAAGGCACCTCATCTATGAAGTCATGAATGCATACATATAGCAGAGTTAGCAGGAGTAGAGACATGATCATTGTGGCACATCAACCGCTAAAAGCTGTGATATCTAACCATGGGGCAGCCGTGTCCTTGTGGTTAGGACACGGCTCGACCAGGTTCGATCCCCACAATGGATAAGACAAAACTGAAGTGCCCTTGAGGTGATGGTACCTAACCCCCTCAACTGCTCCCTGGACACCATGGTTTAGGGCTGCCCCCCGCTCCTGGCAAGGGTATTCACTGCCCCCTAGTGTTCACTAGTGTGTGTTTCCCTGCATGGACGGGTTAAATGCGGAGGTCATGTTCCTCAAGGTGGGCAAATAGTTGCCTTACACCAGCTGTGTAGCAAAGCTGATACACAATTTTTATACTAAATGTTTTCACATAGGCCTATGTAAGTTTTTTTTTTTTACTGCTCACCTGGTTATATGAACACTGACAGGCTGGCCTCATGCTTACCAAATGGGACGTACTGGCCTTTGTGCACAGAAAGATGTTTTGAATAAACAAAATATTAGTTATATAATTCATATTTATTTCTTGTTACACTGAATTATTGATTATGTTGTGCAATGCTTGGATCTCTAATATAGAGACGCTCATGATCTTGGCATCAGAAATCATGCCTAGTTCTTTATCACCTGGAGGCTCACTGACTCGCCTATGAGTGGTTCCTGAAGAGGGACATTTTACACACGGACATATTCGACAAAATATAATATCATAATATACATTTTTGTAATGTGATACTTGTGTAATGGATCTGTGCTATTAACTGCACTGGAACTGCACTGGAAAATCTTATACATAAGCTTTGCTCATCATATATATATTAGGGCTGTCAAACAATTAAAAATTTTAATCGCGATTAATTTCAGAATTTCATATAGTTAATCGTGATTAATCACATTTTTTAATCTATGTAAATGAATAAGGCTTTAAAGTGAAATG
>JAOVVF010000048.1:21297913-21308008 GCA_028565595.1 Duopalatinus emarginatus
ATGTGAGAGACCTGGGTTCGATTCCTGGTCTGGGCAGCCAGTCTGTGCTACACCAATAAGGGTCCTTGGGCAAGACTACTAACACTACATTGGCCTCCTGTAATACCAGTAACCTCGTAAGTCGCTCTGGATAAGAGCGTCTGCCAAATGCTGTAAATGTAAATGTAAGACAATGCAAAGCAAACCACAACAAAACCAAGATATCAAAACCCAAAACAATTAAACCAAAATCAAGGCAGCAAAATCAAAACACCAAAACCACAATAAAACTTAAAACACAACAAACGCAAATCAGGTTGACCAAACCACAAGAAAACCAAGGCAGCAACCAACCTGAAACTTCAAAACCAAAAAAACATGACAAAATTAAGACCAAAGGCAGCAAAATCAAAACCACAAAACCAAAAACACAAGAAAACCAAAACCAAGGCAATAAAACTAAAAACACTAGAAAACCGAAATCACAGCAAAACCGAAACCAAAATGACAGCAACACCAACTAGACAGCGTAACAAAAACATGGTAGCAAAACAAACAAACAAACAAAATGTGATTACAAATGTAAAAACACATCTGCATAAACGTTCAAATCGGACCGTGTAGGTCATCACGTTCTCGTTGCTGATTGGCCTACAGCATGCACCAGAAGGTTGAAATAGGGACCCCGAGAATGTTCACAGCAAAAAGAGAATATAGACCTAAATAAATCTAATTATGTGTTTATTTTTATCCAAGGTATTCATATAAGGTTGTTTCTGCCACAGCGTTAGTTTTACACTGCATTAATATGAGTGTGGGAATGCTGAAAACATTTGCGTCTGCTAGTGATGAGTCTCTCACAGATGTTTTCTCCTTCTCATGTTTCCCATCCACTTAATGTTTTATACTGTATTACTTGTATACTGCATGAGCAGAATCTGAAGCTATTCTATTATATTTTTGTCCTCAGGTACATACAACAGGGAAAATTAGGAGGAATGGAGTGGACTTACACCTGATAGCCAGAAAAAAAACCTTTATTCATTATTATTTGAGTGTAAAATTCTAATCAAGGTATCATTCAAGACTCCATACTGACCAAAATCTGATATTTCTTGTTTGCACTTATTACATTTTTAATAATGTAGTTCCATCATCTCAGCAGGCAAAGGCAGCGCTCTTTGCTGTAGGCTTTCTTTCTAAATTAGTACCTAGTTACTGTTCTTTCTAACACTGGCCAGTTGCAGGACTGAAGTGTTCCTTGCACCTTTTTACCTTCTCATTAGCAACCATTCTCCAAAGTGTCTCAGCTGGTGGCTGATTGAATTAATTACTTGAGTAATTACAATTATTCTTTGAAAACCTTAGTTCTAGGGCAGGGGTGCATAACCGTGGTCCTGGAGATCTACCTACTCTCCACCCCGATTCTAACACACCTGATCCAGGTAATGAAGGTGTCCAGAGTCCAACTTCAGGCCAAACGTGGACAGTGGACAGATGTTAGCCCACTGCTTCTTTAATGATAGGTGGCCCAGTGAGTTTCTTTTTCACCTGTCAGTGGCAGCAGATTAGCTATAATGCAAGAGCATTAGAATGATATCACAGCAAAACCAGTCGAGCAAAGCCAATAAGACAACAACAAAACCAAGCCAACAAAAACACAACATTCCCAAATCCAAGACAGCAAAATCAAAACTCCAAAACCACAATCAACTTAAAACACAACAAAACCAAATCAGTTTGACCAAACCACAAGAAAACAAAAGCAGCAAACCTGAAACCTTAGAACCAGAAAACAAAACAAAATTCAAACCAAAGACAGCAAAATCAAAACCAAAACCACAACAAAACCAAAGAGTAAAAGTAAAACCACTAGAAAACTAAAACCAAAGTGACACAAACACCAAAAAGACATAGTAGCAAAACAAAAAAAACCAAAATGTGATTGCAAAATTGAAAACACAATTTTATAAATGTCTAAGTTGGACAGTGTAGGTCATGTTCTCGTTGCTGTTTGGCCCACAGCGTGCATCAGAAGGTTAAAATAGAGAGCTGGAGGATGTTTACAGCCAAAAGAGTATATAGACCTAAATAAATCTACTGATGCCTATATTTTTATCCAGGGTATTCATAGACACTGTTTTAGTTTTATACTGCATTAATATGAGCATGGGAATGCTGAGAAACTGCCTGATGGAAAACAGTTATTCAAAGGACGGAATTATTTCTCAGAATAAGTCACTCTGTATTAAATACTTTCACTTGGATAGATAACAAAAGTTCATTCAGTATTGAACATATGATGTTCAATTAAGGCCAGCTTTTTTATTTTGAGCTTGAGTTGATGTGCCTTTTTTATTCAGTCGAGGTTTTACTCTTTCAGTCATGTCTCCAGACTTGCTGTTGTGTTTTTGGTCTTGTTAATGTGTTTTTACAGCTCATTGTAATGACCAGATGCCAAAACAAATGAATACATGTACACCAGGGGCAGCAAAGGGCCCAAACACACATCAAGGCTCCGATGCTGGCACCTCACCAAGAGGAGCATAAAAGAGCTGAAAAAAAGAAGTAGAAAAATTAATGCACCATTCCTTACAACTACCAGGCTTTAATTCCCTCAAAGAAGGTTGCCTTCCAGCTTACCACAGAGCTACCACCTGCCACTGCACAGAGCTGCCATGCAGGAGCACAAAGGGCAGTGCAGGCACACTTACCACTGTCTACACAGAACAAGAAACTACACCACTGCACTCCTGCATTCCCTACTATTCCTATCCCACTCTGTGAATTAAACCCCTGTGGTGCTAAGATGGCATCTGTACTGGTGCTGGTTCTCACATACAGGCACTGGTATACTCATACAACCATCAAACCAGCTAGCCATCAACCAGCTATGACCAGCAGCTGAGGAATAGCACCATGGCCAACCATCAACCAAATATAACCGTCAATGAATCATCATCATGGTCAACAATCAACCAAATACAACTGTCAATGGTTCATCATCCGGGTCAACCATCAACCAAAAACAACTGTCAAGGGATTAGCACCATGGCCAACCATCAACCAAATACAGCTGTCAAGGGATTTGCACCATGGCAAACCATCATGGTCAACAATCAACCAAAAACAAATGTCAAGGGATTAGCACCATGGCAAACCATCATGGTCAGCCTTCCACCAAATACAGCTGTTAGGGGATTAGCACCATGGCAAACCATTATGGTCAACCATCAACCAAATATAGCTGTCAAGGGATTAGCACCATGGCCAACTACCATGGTCAGCCGTCAGCCAAATACAATTGTCAATGGATAAACATTATGGCCAACCATCAACCAAATGCAACCAATAATGGATAAACATCATGGCCTACTATCAACCAAATACAACCAATAATGGATAAACATCATGGCCTACTATCAACCAAATACAACCAATAATGGATAAACATCATGGCCTACTATCAACCAAATGCAACTTTCAAGGGATTTGCACCATGACCAACCATAAACCCAATACAATTATTAATGGATAAAAATCATGGCCGAACATCAACCAAATACAACTGTTAATGGATCACCATCATGGCCAACCATCCACGAAATACAACAATCAATGGCTCAACATACTGGCCAACCATCACCCAGTACAGTGTACTTGAAAGCTTAAACAAGTGTACCCAGGGGTACACACTGTGTCCAATCGCCCCCAAATTAGGTGTGATGATTAATCAGTGCAGGAGAAGCTGACAGCTCAATCAGCACACTAAAGAGGTGCACATCAATGAAGAAGAAGATGAGTGGTATTTTAAAGCAGGTCGTTAACAAATCTTTCTTCCTCATAGCCAACAAATGTCCCCTGAGGAAGCCTACTCGAGAGACTTGACTTGACTGCCTGCACTTACTGACCCAAGCACTCAGTGCACCCACGAATGCCCAAGAGCTCAATCTTTTCTCAGAACTTCCTCCCTCCTTGTTAATGCACCACATGTAGTAAAACTAACTCTAGTGTTAGAAATTGCCTTTTTCGTCGTGAATAGTTACATTACCAAATACTGAAAAGCTAATTTAAATGGCAATGGCATATGAAGAATTATTATCTGAAAAGAAAAGAAAACACATTGGGGGAAAACTATGCTAATTTTGATAAAGTGGGAAATAAATTAGTAACTGAAGATGACTCAACACTGTGGTGGTATACAGAGTATATATTTAATGCAACATTATCATCCTGAATGAACCCCAACATGACTTGCTTAATATACCACCTCTATAAATATTCTAGAGAGAATATTAAAGCAAAAATAGGAATGTCTTGCCTATTGTTTAATTTCTATAAACACACACAAGTCAAAGCAGTATTGTGCTATCACATGGCCAAAGAGCTAAAGGTCAATCCTCTTTCTGATGTTACTGGGATTGTACTACTACATTCTATGAAGCAAAATCACTCGCATGGGAAGGGGGTTAAAATTAGACCCAAATTATAGACACATTACATGCGTACCACTACACATTAGTTCCAGTACTGAAATCAGGTAGCCACGTACACCAGCTGAACTTGGTTGGTGCATCAGGCAATTATGGGGTTTTACTTGGGCTTATCCATGGCAGGGGTCCAATAATAGGCAGGCAGCAGTAAACCAGTGAGATCGACGACTTCATACTTCTGGCAGAACAATCCACAATTCTGTTCTAGTGTGGGTGTATGATTTCACAATAACATCCCAGATGTGTTCGATAACGCTAAGATCTGGTGATTTAGGCAGAAATGGCAAAACCCCAAATTCACATAAGTGTTCCTCTAACCATAATTTGGCATCTCTAGATGTGTGTGGCCAAACCCATGACCCACAATGGTAATCATTTCAGATTAGGCAATCAAATTTAAATAAATTCTTGCTGTGTCTTGGTCAGGAGACTTGCAATAGTCCAAGTATAGCCCAGACCAACCGTTGCCTTTCAAGAAACCCCTTTGGGTTACATCAATTTTCACAGCTCTTTGTTCTGAAAGGCACAGATCTGGCTGTGCTGATCACATCAGCTCCTCACCAGGTTGCTCAAGTGCCCCCACTACTTCTCACCGATATGTTCCCTTATTTCACTTCATCAACATACTCCCTTGAGGAGACCTCAAAGAGACTGGGGTGTTGTTGCACCTGTCCTCAGTTTCATTGTTGAAAGCAGAGGCATCCCTCGTCCTCTTTGCCAAGATGTGCACCAGAGAACATGAACTTGTTCATCTTATTGGTCAAAGTCAAAAGAATATGTCAGACAAGGCAGGAAAATTCTGACAATCTAAACCTTTCAGGGTATTGTGGGGTATTTCAGACACCACATCACTGGTCTTAGATTATGGCACATTACATGAGCTGAACTAAGATGTTTGTTAGTCATTCCTGACTAGTCATATTCCGACTCTGGCAGTATGCAGACAATGACAAATTCAGATTAAAATCAAGCTGAATGTGTGTAGTCTGAACACGGCGTAAGACACAACTGATTAACAACTGAACTAATTAAGAACAGGTGCACACATCAGGTAACAAACAAATGATGGAACAGTGCCGGAGACACAATTGAAACCAAAACAAAGGCCCAAAACAAACACAAACATAGTGTAAATTACCAGCATGTCTCACAGCACTGAGAAATGTGCCACACACTGAGAGGGGGAGATTTGTGCTAATTGGACTGTAAATATGTAAAACTGAAGGCTTCAGGGGATCCATGATTAAGTCTGAAGCTCAATACAATGACACACCCTTCCTTTGTTTTACCTACAGGCTATTTTAAAAGCCTGTCAGAAGGTTTTAAAAAAACATGTTATGTGTTTGTTAATTCATAAAGAAGAGATTATTTTGTCGTATAATGTGTTGTGTTATAAAGTGCCGCAAAAACTAGTACAGAAGAGCCTGTACAAAATACACAGCATCAACACCATTTATGCACACCATTGGTAAAGCAACGGACATGCGCCACCAAAGACGCCCAGAGACACCAAATTATGGTTAAAGTGTTTTGCTATTTCTATCTCTATCTAAACCACCAGATTTCAGAATTGTGGACCATTCTGCAGGTAGTGTGGTATTCATTGACTACAGAATGTCTCTGCAAGCTCGTACAGTCCCTGCCCTATTATATGTCTGCAGACCTATGCTCCCATGGTGGACCAAGTGTTAGACTGGTGTACTATCAAGATTCCATACTGACCAAAATCTGGTATTTCTTGTTTGCACTTATTACATTTTTAATACTGTACTTCCATCATCTCAGCAAGTAAATGCAGTTCTCTTTGCTGTAGGCTTCCTTTCTAAATTAGTACCTAGTTAGCGTTCTTTCTAACACTGGCCAGTTACCTGCTCAGTAGCAAACATTCTCCCAAGTGTCTCAGCTGGTGGGTGATTGAACTAATTACTTGGGTAATTACAATTATTCTTTGAGAAAGTTACCTTAGTTCTAGGGTTCCACAGTCTAACTTCAGGCCAAATTGTGACCAGTGAACAGATGTTAGCTCACTGCTTCTCTAATGATAGGTGGCCCACTGGCCAAGACATAGTTTCCTTTCACCTGTCATTGGCAGCAGACTAGCTATAATGCAAGAGTAAATTTTTGCCTCTGACTAAACCTGCAAGTTAATTATTATTTTGTAGTCTGATATTTAATTATAAAGACAAACAAACAAGCAAACAAAAGAGCTGGAAACCACAAAGCACGGACAATTTTATGAATCCTTGCAAATGGATTTGCAGCCTAGTATTACAAAATAGCTTTTTAATTTTTTAGTTTGTCCAACTGTTTTTGTCCCTGAAACCCTTCAAGCTAAAAATGTGTAATCTGAGCTCTTATGTCCAGAACTGTTTTGGCCCCCATTGACACCCCTGGCTCATTTACTGAGTATAGGAATTTGTACATGTTCTGCAATGGACTGGTGTTCCCACCCTGTCTCCACTGTCCCCAGAATAGGCTCCTGAGCCATCACACCAAAAAATGAAATGAACCAATGAGGATACGTTGGCTTTCTCTGCATGATGTTTTTTTTTTGTTGTTTGTTTGTTTTTTTTGTTTTTTTTGTTTTGGGGGGATTGCAGAATTGACCTGCAAGTGTCTGAAAAAATCCAATTTGGTCAAATCATGTACCAGTTGACAAGCTAGACGTGTAGATACACTACCTTTGTCATTAAATTAATTTCCTGACTAATTAGTTGACCAATGAATGTTTTCTCATTGTCTTACTTCCTTTTTAAAAACAACTGTAATACTATGTAGCATTAATTAGGAGCAGCCATGGCCCAGTGGTTACGGAACCGGTCATGTGACCGAAAGGTCCTGGGATCGATCCCCACACAGGGCAAGACACAACTGAGGTCCCTTAAACAAGGCAAGGTTCCTAACCAACCTGACTGCTCCCCGGGCTCCGTGGTTTGGGGCTGCCCCCTCTCCGGGGAAGTGTATTCACTGCCCCCTAGTGTTCACTGGTGTGTGTTTCACTGCACAAATGGGTTAAATGTGATGGTCATGCAAGCACAGTAGGCAAATGGTTCACTTTCACTTTAATTTCCTGCTTGCCATTACTTACTCCTGGTAAAGACAGACTATCCGTTTGACCAACTTAGCCTGTGTTCTGATAGCTGATCAGACATATCCTGATCTTTCAGCATGGAAAGGACAACAAAGAAGGATGCCACAGCATGTACCTGGTTTGTCTGGTCTTTCTGACTTTTTATTCTGACTGTTTATTTGTCATAGCTGTTAGCTGTTTGCTTCTGTCCTCACTTCTGCCCCTTCCAGATGGTGCTCTGTGTGCACATGTGATGTCACCCACTTAATCCACCTATTGTAGGTCTGCTGGCATGGAGCTGTAAGTTGTTTGAGACCTCTGCTAGTGCCAGTAAGCTATTCTCAAAGCGGACTTCCTCACTGCCTAGGCTGCTGGCTTATCCCTTCATGTCTTGGCACTCACAGAGACTTTGATCAACCCAGAGAACACATCTACACCTGTTGCACTCTCTACAGAGCTCTCCTCTCTCCTTTCTTTGCTCCTTTGTACTTTACCCTTCCCTTCCTGAACGTCACATCTCTCTTTGTCTGATGCCATTCTGTTGCTCTCTGTAAACCTGGAAAAACGTCATATCATCGGGGTCTACCGTCCACCAGGCCTTCTTGTCAACCTGTTGAGTAACAAGATTGACTGATCTTTCATCTTTGCTCTTTCTTTCCAGAGGATAGTACTCCTCTGGTCCCGTTCAGCACCTTCAATCTCCAAACTAGCTGAATCCACCCGCTCAAATCCATCAACCTGACTTACTGACAGCGACATCCTTGATGTGGTCTTCATAAAGTACTACATCTCAGCAACACCGCTTCTTTGCATCACTTCCTTTTCCACCGTGGATAGCTTCAGAGGACTTCGAAACCTAGTGTCTTCTTTATTTATTTTTATTTTTTTTTACTGTACTCGCATTCCTACCAACAAAGCCTTCTTTTTTTAGCAATGCCTGCGAAACACTGCCACATCTGCCCTCTGCACAGCTCTCTCCACATACATCTGGACTCACCCTGCCCTCTTGCCTACAAGCCAGCTAGACAAGTACCTTGCAGCCCTTAGCTGTCTGACATTTCATGGTCTGAAAGAACAACTCATTCAAGTGTACTGGGGCGGTGAAGAAAACCTAACTTGCCTACAGATCTGTAAGTACTAAGTACTACCCTGCTCAACTACTTATCTTTTCTTTTCTTTTCAAAAGAGTTTCCAGTGTGCCTTCATTTTATGCAATAGCTAAGATGAATATACTACTATCAACTGACTTGATTCAAATCATCAAGTTTGATTAAGACACGCCTTTACATGGGAATCTGACCCTGTCCTTGCACTACTTCTGCTATGTACAGACCTGCACCCCTCTGTTATTACTACCCAAATCCCCTAGAAAGTGGCATTTTTACATCTTTCCATTTTAGAGTAAATGACCTCCTGGATGCCAGCCAGTCTGGATACTGGCTGTAGAAGGCTGGGCATTTCACAGAAACTGTCCTCCTTACAGACACTACAAACCCTGTGCAAAGAACCAGGGGAAAACACAGTCCCCATATATCTTGAGACGTCACCTCTCAATGCTCACAAAGTTTCTGAGTTTCTGGTCCGATCTTGTTCTTCCCGACATGCTGAAGCAAAATGGCTCACTGATCAAATCAAGGGTTGAATTCATGGTCCTGACATCACAGGCTTCAAAGGACTCCGGACTACAGTCTATACCTTGATTCACACCAATACATCTTCTTTAGTATGTATGGTATGACATTTGCTTTGATCTAAGCATATTTGAGCTTATGCTTGTAAAGCTTCTCAGCGGTGAAATGAGTTTCCCGCACATCTTGACTAGCTCTGGGTCTCTATTACTTCTTCTAGGGTCTAAATGTCCATTTAAAGACAATGTCTAGCTAAATTTTGTACTTTCTCTTGCTCTTATTTCTTGCATTGTATTTATGTCTAGGATTTTAATCCCAAGTCTATCACATGCGTAATTTTGCACTGGCCCTGCTGCATGTTTTCTAGGCATTTTGTCTTCTATAAAATGAAAACAGGTAATACACTGATGTGCCAGAAGTGACGGGATAGCAGTGTGCAAATTGATTATGAAGTGGCTTTACCTCCAAGGAATGCCTGAGAATGCCCCCATGTGTATAATCTTTTGAGTAAGGTGAGTAAGTAACACTGGCCACTGTGGTCATGGCAAGGCAACATCAATTATCAGAGTTGGCATGAATGAGGCATGACAGTGGGAGATAGATGGGACATTTCATTCCTGAAACTGTGTGGTGTGTGGTCTTATAGCACGGGTTGCATTCACTGGTCCACCTAAACACGTTTCCCCACTTGGTGACCAGTTGCAGCCCTTCATAGACTTCATGTACCCTCATAATAATGGGATATTTGGGCAGGTTAATGCACCGTCCCATCAGGCCCAACATGTCTCTGTAAGGACTTAAGACTGATTTGACCTTTAGTGGCCGCTATTGTGTCCCTGTGTCTTTTGTTTATCCAGAGCGACTTACAAAAGTGCTTAGTTAAATTCTTGGAGTATCTGAAACTAGTAAAGGTAAATCAGGATTC
>JAOVVF010000048.1:21308465-21318946 GCA_028565595.1 Duopalatinus emarginatus
TCTTGGATGATGGCGGGTCGAGTCGGGCCATACTTGAAGCACGAAGAGCTCTAGGTGTGCGCCTGGCCTTAACCATTACCATCAGGTAGGAGGGAGCTGGACCATTTTTGGCTTTGTAGGCCAGCATCAGGGTTTTGTATCTGATACGACCTGCTACAGGAAGCCAGTGAAGGGTTCTCAGCAACATGTCTTTGTTTTGGTGATCATGTGTCTTATGCCCTGCCTCTTACCCTGCACTAGATTTTCCTGTCAGGGCCAAAGTCGGAATTGAACCCAGCCGGCTGGAGTGGAAGGCAGATTAACAGCTCAGTGATAGGGAAAAAAAGATAGGGAAAGAAAAGATAGGGAAAAAACAAAACTGAAGTTTCCCAGTGACACAGATCCAGAAGGTACCAAATACCAGTGCAAGGTCAGAGGCAGGGCATAAGACACATAATCACCAAAACATGACATGTTAAACAAAAGACACAGGGGCACAATAGCGGCCACAACTGAGCATTTATAGGATGTGGTGAATAGGTCCATTCGCATCCAAGACACTGCACCTACAAATAACACAGAGCTGTGGGTGGCTATCCAGACAGCATGGCTATACATCCCTCCAGGTGTCGTCTGTCCACTTGTGGAATCGATGCCATGTCGAGCCACTGCAGTTCTCCAGGCTGGAGGGGGGTCCTATTCCAAACTAGTTTGAAATCTCATGACTTTTGGCATGTCAGTGTATATTCCAATATCCATATCCTGTCTGAATCAATACATTGTTTAAAGAATTTAAGGATTTACATGGTTTCTTGAGTGTAAGGACATGGGAAATGCTCTTTTCTATCATCTGCCACCAAAACCAAACTGAAACCAAGTATCAACTAAGGGTCAAAGTGTAAACCAAGCAGAGCAATAAAATACAGGAAGCACTGAAAAACATTCACCAGATAAACCATGCTACAGGAATTTTTAGCGAGTCTAGGCACAGGTAAAGCCTACAGACATGCTATGGGCATCTGACCTACTAATGATCAAGTGGCCACATTGCCTAAAACAAATACTCACAATAAAGGACAAGACCGTTTGCTCATGGTAAAATAAGGATTATACAGTATCCCTGGAATTTTACTGAGAAATTTCATAACACATAAACATCATACAGACACCTCTGTATTTGGGTATTATTCAGAGGTCGCTTATCCTATGTGAATTGATCGCAGACGTTCCCCACACACCCAGACAGACACGCAAACAGTATTTACTTCCTCGGTTCCAGAACTTCTTTATTGTATGCACTTAATTAGGTCCCCAATTAAATTTGAAATTGTCTTTTTATTAGCACTCAGAACAAGTACACTTCATCTTTCCATGCACGCAAAAACTACCAGCCACACAAACAGTTCCTTTCCTAGTGTCATCACCCTCATTAATAACTAATCAACAACATAGTTCATTCCCAAAACAGTGGATGAAAGGGACATAATATTGCACGAATGTTCGACGTTCATTATAGCCACTATAGACCTAATAGTCACTTGTAAAAGTGAAATTGTAAAAGTGTGGTTAAAGTAGCTTTTAACAAGCTTGGGACGCTCTGACAGAGCAAACTAAAGATCATTTTTTTCTCACTTTCCCTTTTGAACGTCCCATGGTGGGAAATGATGCCATTACAACTTACAAATTTACCACTTACCTGCCACCTGGAATACAACTTTGAACAAGACTATGAACAAACTGGTGTTTATGAATCTGAACCAATAAGCACGCAAAGCTAAGAGGGGTTTGGGGAACCATTTCCCATCTGTACAGTTTATAGTGATTATTACTAGGACAAGAAGATGATAGATTGGAAATTATATATATATATATATATATATATATATATATATATATTATGAATGGAAAAGTTGTTATGTTATAATATCTAAAGTGAAGACCTGGGGCTATGGGGATGATAATATGCTTTCCAGCTGCTTGAATTGGACTCCGTGTCACTTGGATGCGTTTTTTCGGATAAAAGCTTTTGCCAAATAAAGAACTGCAGTTCTCATCAGTGTGATTCACCACTTTCTTTTAAGCGCACTTACATTGCCACAGGCTATCTTACTAACACTGAATATTTAGGGTCAGAAAGCAGTGCCAACGGAGCCAATAGAAACTTGATTAAAAACTCACAATAACTTTTTATATTCTTACTGATTAATGGATTGGACCACTGGATTAAGGGAACTGAGAGGGCAAGCATGTGCAGTTTATTTATTTATTTTTTTATTTTTTTATGATGCTCAGCACACACTGTTAAAGAATAGCAGCAGATAAAAGCAGGAAAAGCCCAGCAACACATCCACACGCTATTTATCAGACAGGCCTGGCAGCGATCTTGAGGGGTTTTGTTTATTTGTTTGTATGTTTTTCAGCTGATAACTGAGTTTGTGTGTGTGTGTGTGTGTGTGTGTGTGTGTGTGTGTGTGTGTGTGTGTGTACAGTAATGCACTTGGACACTGAGCTGGATTCATATCAAGACACAGGGATATGAACCTGAGCTTTAAAAAGACCCCACCTGACACACTCCGTCCCTTATACAGGTGCCTCGAGGACAGTGTGTGTGTGTTTTTGACGCCTTTCGGTGTCAGCAGAAATTGATATGACACTAGAAGTCACTTCGGTCACTTCGGACTTCACTTCTGCCTCACACATACACACACACACACACACACATACACATATTCAGTCTCACCTGCATATGGAACAGGTGCGTCCTTGTCCAGTGCTACCAGAGGGGGGTCGAGCAGAACCACGTCTGTGTTTTCAGTTATTACACCGCGATATGACGTCTCGATCCATGGCTTGTGCTTGTTCACTGGAGAGAGAAAAAAGAGTGCGAGAAAGAGAAAGCAAGAGAGTCATTTGGTCAGATTGGCTTTTTACCAAATCACCGCTAGCGATCACATTTACTGCCTACACACCCTCATTATCCAGAGCTTTTACCAATAAAGAAAAAAAAACACTGCAGCATGATTTATTGAAGCTTTCAGTTGATTCTTTTGGCCTTTTCTATCCTTCAGTTTATTCATAGCCGATTCCACCTGTTATCTGTGACTGCTGTATCATGGCAGCTTCCCACCTGGGAGGCTGAAGGCTAAAAAGTGCTTGCTTTGAGACAAGTGAAGCCATCCACCACATCTTTATAAACCGCAGCTCGTGAAACACCAAAGCAGAATAGCACAAACTGGCTTACTGTTTTCTGCCAGACACAAAAACCAGGAAAATTCTGCTCCGTTTCTCCGCTTCACTGTGATCGGATAAAATGGGGACACGTATGCCAGTTGCACTACAAGCCCCATTTGATCACATTTGGAAAAGTACATCCTGTAATGCTGTACAATACTGCTGAATCCAGAACAGTGCAGCATGAATCCAGGTCTTCTCAGCCATTTACCATTTACTCCGTTTGTTATGTCCAGCATTATACACAATAAAAAACTGGTGCACCAACCTCATACTCAGTAGGTCCTCCCAGTATCTTGGAGAGGTCACCAGTCCATCACAGACGCATTCACACACACTCACACCTGGGGCGAATCTCCTATTCGCCTGACTGCTTCTCGTTGGGTCTCCCAGGGGAATCCAACACAGACAGGGTAAACATGAGCACATCACACAGAAAGGATACTGCCTGGGGAACAAAACCCAGGCCGTCCTTGCTGTCCGACGGCAGTGCTACCCGCTGCACCACCACCGTGCCACCACCCTCTTAGTTACAGTAAAGGGAAATCTTAATGCTACAGCAATAAAAAGACATTTGTGTGCTTTCAGTTTTTTGGCTGTATAGTTTATCAGTGAAATTCAGACAGAGTGCTCAGAGCTGGACTAGAGGTCAGTAATATAATCCATTTAATATAATTACAATTAATATAGATTATTATGAGCGTTATAATAAGTAAATATTGTACAGAAATTACTTCTTTTGTTTGCCTTTCGCCTAGCTAACAGCTACCTACGATGAGACTTGACTACTATTTAAGCTTCTTTTAAGTGGATTATGACAGATACTGTCTGATTTTTTTTTTTTTTTTGACGAACTGATGAATCAGATAAAACAGAACCCACACAGACATATAGAGTATTTTTTGTTTAATACATTGGGAGAACACCGGCATAGCAGTCGCACCTTACACACTGGGACCTGATATACTCGTACACACTACCATATCAGTGTACTGTCTAAGAATGATCTATCATTTATCATCCCAACAAATACATTGCCAGCACCGCTTTCCATTGTCTCTTTCCGTTTCGCAAGGGTGACAATCTATACCCAGGAACAGACACAGGTCTACAGCCAGTAACTCTACACCTTACACAATCTCTAGCTGGAATTTCTCAGATCAACCAACTGGAAAGTCCTGGATTATACAGGATAAGGAACTAACAAGGCAAGATTAGTGGCAAGAGTTACCTTTTAACTGATTACACTGGAGCACCACAGGTAGTGTGTGTGCTGCACAGGTTCACGGATCTGGGGTTGTGGGTTCGAGCCCGGATCTGGTCTCTGTCTGTGTCGAGTTCGGTGTGTTCTCCATGTATCCGTGTGGGTTTTTGCTCCGGTTTCCTCCCACCCCCCAATAAACACATGGTGGGTGAATTGGGCCTCTAGGTCCGAGTGTTCTAGTCACTGTGAGTGTGTGTGTATGTGGTGCCCTGTCCAGGGGGTGTTCCCACCTTGCGCCCAGTGAATCTGGGTGAGCTCTGGATAAACCATGACCCTGACAGGCAAAGTTGATAAGATAATGATTGACTAAATATGCTTTAAAAAAAAAAATTACATATACTGAGAATTTTATATAGCCCTTGGATTCACGAGTCAGGACATAATAGAGCTCTTTATTAAAAATAAACTGGCAGCTGTAGATGAACACAAGATGAGATTGTCTGTCATCCTATGTTCAGCCAGTGTTCAAGCATACGTTTTCGTAGTATGCAGTGTTTAATACCTACCAAAATTGGTCCAAAGAAGGACGACCGGTAAACTGGAGACAGGGTCATGGGCAAAGCTCACTCTGATCCATGAGGAGTGAAGGCTAGACGGTTTGGTCCAATCCTATAGAAAATCCACATAAGGATTTGTGCCAGATATCACACAGAACCCCTTCAGAGGTCTCAATGGATCAGAGCTGTTTAGGCTTGAGGTTTTAATGTTATGGCTGATCAGTATACATGGCCTTGTATATGTGCTCGTTTGCTTGTGGTTTCTTTTTACATGCACAACTTTTCCCATGTACAAAACAGAAAAAAATAGAGAGAGAGCAAGAGAGAGAGAGAAAGAGAGAGAGAGAAAGCGATATTTCATGTGCAATATCCATATAGTTCAGTTGTATTGATTGCACACAATTTTTCTTTAACTGCACATCACACACACACACACACACACACACACACACCACAAATTCAGCATCAGTGTTCATGTAAAACTCCACCTGCCACATTGACGTGGTCCTCTTTCACTCACATATCCCATCCCTTAATCTCTGTTTCACCATGCATCAATCTCTCGCTTCTTGTCCTTCTCTTTCTCACACACACTTCCTCTCTCTTTCTCTCTCTCTCTCTCTCTCTCTCTCTCTCTCACACACACACACACACACACACACACACACACACACACAAATATGCAAGTCTGTGAGCGTGGGTTACTTTAAACAGCTTGTGTCATTGTGCCATTCCTACACCTACCTGTAAACCGAACATTGACCTCTATCTATCTATCTATCTATCTATCTATCTATCTATCTATCTATGTATCAATCTATCTGTCTGTCTGTCTGTCTGTCTATCTATTTTACAATCCTTCAGACCACACATGCTGCCAGAACTGTCATATTTTCCATCATCACACACATCCATCCCTGATATACTTCCCCCTCACTGCAATCACATTACAATATGAATTCTTTGGAGAATATCTGCCCCACTTCATTTCTTTGAAGTTGTAACACACACACACACACACACACCTGCGGTGGAAAAATTAACGGTTGGTCTGTAGGGCATTGAGTTTTCGGTCTCGAATTTTTATATTTTCCCGACACATCATGCTGGTTTATGTATAATCGACACTCCATCTAGCCTACACACACATACACACACACACACACACACATACACACACACACACACACACACAAAGCAATCACCATCACAATGCTTTGCAAACATTCTTGTCAGAAGTGTAATTATGTCCACAGTGTTCATTGTTCAGAGAGAGCGAGAGCGAGAGCGAGAGAGAAAGAGAGAGAGAGAATGTGTCAGAGTAAAAAAAAGAAATTAAGAAAGTAAAAAGAGAGAAGAAAGGAGAGCGAGGGAGTCAGAAAGAGACAAAGAGAAAGAGAGGGATAGAGATATATAGACATATTGAGAGAGAGAGAGAGAGAGAGAGAGAGAGAGAGAGAGAGAGAGAGCGGAGACTAAAGATGGTATAAATGCATTTGTAATTAAAATGAAGTCTGGAGCGAATTAAACTTTGATAAGGTCAACTCACACACTGCTCAGGCTCTTCTAACACTGCCCGAGGGACAGGAGACAAGCGGAAATGAGGACACGGAGACAGACCCACACACACACACACACACACACACACAGGTTCTGTAAGGTTCTTGGCACTTTTACAGTACTGAATAAATAGAAAGTAGAACAGCACTACAGTACTCTGTGTGTGTGTGTGTGTGTGTGTGTGTGTGTGTGTGTGGGTCTGTCTCCGTGTACTCACACGTGTAACTTTTAAGCTTTTTCATAAGCACAGTGATCGAAGCGCTTTACAACAATGACCTTGTTGGGTGGTGTCCAAACCAGCAGGTCCTCATGTGTTGTACTGTAGACGAAACAAAGCACAGTTTTCGTTCCCCACCCTAAAAGTGCCGACAGGATATCGAGGTAAACGGAGCAGGTCGGCGTCGGAGTCTGAAACTGTGCTGCTGTCGGACGGTGGTTTCTCACCCAGATCCATTAGTACTCCCCGGACGTCTGAGCAGTTCTCTTACAGATTTCTGTATCGGGGCAGGATCAGAGGGGACAGCATGAACAACAAGGAGCTTTTATTGAAGTTTGTCCAAAAGCTTGTCCTGTGCTTTGAACATGAACATCACTTTCAGATCTCTCAGGTCCTCTATTCGATTCTGTACCGATAAGATTTGACTGAAGTGCCCTTGATCAAGGCACCTAATCCCCAGCTGCTCCCTGGGATGGGGTTGCCCACTGTTCCGGGTATGTGTGTTTGCCACCCCCTAGTGTGTGTTTCACTGTTTCACTGCACGGATTGGTTAAATACAGAGGTCAAATTCCTCTGTGTGCAAGCACAGTGGTCAATGAGTCACATAAATTTTATAATTATTATTATTTCAAACAAATTTTAATTACAAACAAAGAAATGTGACCTTTGAATTTAACCCATCTGTGGAATGAAACACACACACTAGTGAACACTAGGGGGCAGTGAGGACACTTGCCCAGAGCTGAAGGCAGCCCCAGACCACGGCACCTGGGGGGTAGTTGTGGCTCTGGGAATCGAACCCGGGACCTTCCCTAACCACAAGGTCAAGGCTATTAATATTGGAAAACTTGGGTTATTGTCTGTGAGTTGTGTATCCCATTACTGTCTGTAAGATGTGGCCTGAGTTACTTGGGTTACCATGTGTGTAACCTTGTTCTTCTCATGCTCACATAGGATTCCTCTGGGTTCTTCGGTTTTCTCCACCTTCCAAAACCATCCCAGGGAATATCTGTTACTCCACATACTCACTACCCAAGCTCAGATCTGAGTCATGCCAAGGTCTGCATTATAACCGCATTGCCACATGGTTATGTGAAGCGTGAAAGGAGATTTGAGTATCAACACTTGTGTCTCATGTGTTCAGTAACCTTGAAATCTGATGATTTAGGTGTCAAAGGCAAAACCCCAAACTCAGTTTTCCCCTTACCATAATCTGGTGTCTCTAGATATATGTGGTGGCACATTGTCCTGTGGAACAATGGCAGAGACCAAACCCATCAGAATGAATGCAGGGTTTAACTCATCAGAAACGAGACACACGTGGCGTTCCCCCTGTCAGAGACGTTTGCAGACGTACCAGGGTTCGAACCACAGCTAAACAAAATCACACAGCATTCAGGAGCCACTTTTTTTTATATAACAGCCAGCCCTGTTGTGTTTCATTCCTCCACTATTAGATTTTCCACTTGGAATATTTTTCAGATGTCTTCAATAATAAGACGCTAATTAGTTTGTTTCTTATTTTGATTTATTCTCTTCTCGTCCCTTAAGAGTCCTTTCCATTAAGAGCGGAGACCATAATCAGACTCGTGTTCCGATCCACCACAAGTATATATTAGACATAGATACGAGCAAACATGTCCATAGGATACAACACAAACAAAATGAAAGTAGAGGAGCTGGAAAACGATGAGAGCAGGGAAGCATGGCTTAACATCGCTCATCCTGACGCTGCTGCAGTTTTGTGGAGCTAAAAGATGAAAAATGAGCTCAACATGTATCTTATCTTTTATCTGGCACTACAAGTGAGGACACACACATTCACACACACACAAATACAGAGATGAAAACCAGCTCGGAAAGGAAAATATTTATTCCATCTATAGTCCTACCAGAGGCAATGAATTAAATCTGCACATTGGGTCCATTATCTCATTAAACAGTTTTTCCCTCTCTCTTTCTCTCTCTCTCTCTCTCTCTCTCTCTCTCACACACACACACACACCACTCAGGACTGTAATTAGTCCCTAATGATGCTCTCAGACCTCTCTCTTCTGGACATTTTCTACAGGACACATAGCCGGTGGTTTATCTTTATCAGCAATTATTCCACTCGTTTTCACTTTCTATTCTCTCCCTCCCTCTATCTATCTATTTCACTATTACTCTCTCCCATTCTCTCGGCCTATATCTCTAACTTTTGTAATCTCGATGTGAATTTTACTCCACTCTTTCTCATTTGCTCCGTCTTTCTCTCGTCATTTCTCGCGAAATCATTTATCTATCCCTCTTTCTTTCTATCACTCTCCCATCATAACATCCTCCCTCACTAAACCATTTTTTCCACATATAATGTTTCTTACACTCTCTCTATGACACCCTTTATTCCCTCATCATTTCTATCCCTTATTCACTCTTGATCATTTCCTTTTTTTCCCCCCCTGGTCTGTTTGTTTGTCTTTCTTTTCTCTTTCTTTGCTCCTGTATCTCTCTCTCTCTGCTCTGATTATAGATGAAAGGTGTCATTTTGGCTTTTACTCAGGCTGAGTCTCATCCATCTCTCTCTTATACACACGCATACACGTGCACACGCAACACGCAACACTTGCGCACTCCAAGGCTACGCGGATGGATGTAATAAATGTAATGCGACGCTGGTGCGTACACAGGAGCGTACACTTCAGGAAGAATATAACACGGTTACATTCTTCCACCGAGGCTCCAGAGAACAGCACTACACACACTCGCAGTAACACTACAGGACAGAGAAGTGAATAGATCTGCCCGGGAGATACTGTAAACACGAGTACGAACTTAACAAAGGCAGTGAACCTGAAAAAGACTAACTCTACAAACTGTCTGATTCTAGAGGAAGCTCATTATGTTGGATTTTTTCAGGTTCACTGCCCGGGTTCAGAGCAGAATCGAGTTCGGCAACTCTTACCCGTTCCTGTCTTATTCCTAATTCGTAGCCATTTAAGTCTTATTTGGCTGGTGCTTTTGTCCTTACAGTTAACACAGGATTAAAGTGAGCAGTTGAGGGGTTATGGTTCTTGCTCAAAAGCCCAACAGTGGCAGATTGGAGATGCTAGGATTTAAACCCACAACCTTCAAAAGAGCAGTTCAATGACTTAACCAGTGACCCTCCACTGCCCTCAGTGGGGTCGGTCGGATACTCTTCCATAATTGGTTTTTCCTCCTATGTCTGGGTTTTCAAAAATAGCCAGTCAGATCTGTTTTCTAAACCTTAGCCATGAATGTCTGATTTCTACCCATCAGCTGGTTATATCTGATTCTTATCCCTTAGCTTATTATGGCATATTATTATCTATTAGCTGGTTATGTCTGATTCTGAGCCCTTTGTCAGAGCTGTTTGGTTATGATCGCATGTTAGTGTTGTCTGATTCCTACCCCTTTGTGAAGTCTGTCAGATCTGTTTGTCCTTACCCCACTTGTTAGTTTTGTCTGAGTCTCACCTTTTGTCAGTTATTATGTCTGATTCTTACCCCTTTGTCAGTTCTGTCAGATTCTTACCCCTTTGTCAGTTCTGTCAGATTCTTACCCCTTTGTCAGTTCTGTCAGATTCTTACTCCTTTGTCAGTTGTCAGATTCTTACCCCTTTGTCAGTTGTCAGACTCTTACTCCTTTGTCAGTTCTGTCAGATTCTTACCCCTTTGTCAGTTGTCAGACTCTTACTCCTTTGTCAGTTCTGTCAGATTCTTACCCCTTTGTC
>JAOVVF010000048.1:21327689-21338025 GCA_028565595.1 Duopalatinus emarginatus
GCCAAATTAGAATTTGCGTTAACAGCACTATTTTTTTTTATCGCGATAATTTGAGATCGCGTTAATGCGTTATTATCGCGTTAACTTCTACTGCCCTGATATATATATATATATATATACACACACACATATTAATATACATATGTTCCAGTTTGACCTCACATGTCCTAGTCTACAGAGATCGTTTTGACAATTCAGATACATCCCACATATATAACATTCACCTGAAGGAAACGATTGTAGATGTACCAGGGGCCCTATGAAATGGCAGCTGAACAAACCCCATATCATTATGAAGCTTCCACAGATGCCTGTCGCTGTATATACGCACAGGCTGATACGACCGATAATGTGCATAGGTGATGTTGCTATTTTTTTGCACAGCAGATGGATTGGTGCCCTGTCTGGGGCGTATTCCTGCCTTGCACCCAGTGATTCTGGATGGGCTCTAGACAAACCGTGACCCTGATGGATAAAGCAGATAAGACAGTGATGGACTGACCTATTAATTATTTATTAATTACAATATTGAAACTTTGTTATATGAATATTTACTGATGTATTTGCTGAGATTTAATTCATTATATTACATAATAGACTATGCGACAGTTTTATCCTAGTCTACCCAGATGTTCTTATTTAAATAATAATAATAAAAATAGCAATAATATGCTCTTTGTGTCTGTAGATGTTTGTGCATTTTTACATAGGAAATTGTTGTGTTTTCAGTGTCTGTGTTCTTTTATACATAATAAGTGTCGATGGTCTGTGATCATCGGGGACTGCATGTCCTTTGATGATAGGATATTTTATGCCTTAGTAGAGTGAAGGAATACATGATTAGAGCTTGGCTGTATTATATGTATATTGCAGATTGAAGATGTTCGATAGCAAACCATGCCTTGTACTTCTCCGTGTATAAGTGTGAATGACAAGGGAATTTGTTATTATTTATTATAATACTGCAGAAGTGTGTTCTGTATTTTATTTAATGTGTCATGATACGCTGTCAATTCCAGATTAAAGATCTGTTTTTATGTTATGTTGCCTTCTTGGTATGTCTCTCTCGTAGATGAAGACCTGACGTCTCCTGCATCTACAGACACTATAAACCCAGTCGTGCACTTGCATCATCATCATCATCTGACTTCATTCTCAGTGTTTGCTTTTTCAACGTGGTAAAATAAATAAACATGTTCAAGATGGCAACTGATGACATCAATAAAAGGTCCGGGTTTCACCTTAGCTGTGAAAAAGCTTTTGTTTGTCTCTACTGTGAATAAAAACTGTGAGACGTGCTGCAGTACTGAGTGTACCGAGTCTGTCTTCATCACAACACGGGACAGTTCAGTATTTTAGTTGCGGACACGTATACAGCCAGCGAGACGTCCTCCTATTTCTGAAGCTGTTTTACTCCCGGGTGACAAATGGTTCCCAAGGTAAGGACCAGATAATAATGGCTGCACAACTGCCTGCAAATTGTGTTAATGGGTTCATCAGGGTCTTACCGACAGCAGCCAGAGACTCTAATGATAAAACCCGGCATCTAGAGTGGTTTAGTGCGTTTAGAGCCGAGCCTCTAGGCAAAGCAGTGTGCAAAAACAAGACACAAGACTAAATCCCAGTTTACACCAACCAGGCCTGCCTCGGCTAAATCACACACACACACATTTTGTTGAATAAATACGATGCGCTCGCTAACTCAGAAATTAGGCCAGTAATGGAATAAAGGTCATCAGGAAAGGTCGAAGTGAGCCGTGAATAAAAATGACTCACAGCTAATAACAGGGAGTTTGTTTGGTTATCCGACACCTGCCTTCTGGCGGGGCAGAGAAATCGCTTTATAACAATGCTATCAGAAATCACCACCATGCGTGTGTCACATCACTGCTGATAAGTGAGAATGGAGCAATCGGGTGAGGAGAGAGTGTGAGGAGCATCACGGCATGTGGGAGAGAGACACACACAGAGCTGGCGTTCTGTAATAAAGTGAAAAAGAAAAAAATGTGGCAGCAATCCTGAGATCCTGTGAGATTTTTATGAAATAATGTACCAGTTAGTATTTAAATAAATAATTGGCATAATTAAAGTATACATTCATTTATTAATATTAAAACACTTATATTGACTTTTGCATTACATGTAAAAATAATATATTCTTGGTGCTGTATGTACGTAAGTCTAATTACGGTGTATCTGTATAACCAGATTTGGAATGACATCGGTCCAACTTTATTTTAATGTGCCAAATTCTGATGTCTAATAACCTAAAACACTCAACATTTTTGCTTTTTTAAGTCATATTTTTATAAATAATAAGCCAGGAGGTGGAATAAACATTTAAATATGTATGGAAACGGAGAAGATTATGAGCTCAAACAGATAAGTGACATCTTAGACAGCATCAGTGATTCACATTCAGTAATTAAAAACAAATTAAACATCACATCTGGGATTAATAACACATAAGGTATTATTATTACTATTATTATTATTATTATTATTATTATTATTAAATAGATCATTTAACATTTATTTATGCTGATATACTGTGAAATTACTATTTTAATTATTATTTATTCTTAGATATTTACAAAACTATTTACTGAAATTAAATAACATTTAAAATGTTTAGTCTATTTAGTCACATACTGTATCTTGTGAGAGTGTCGGACACTCACCTAGGCAGGGTAAGGACATAAATGCAGGTTCTTTAATTATAAACTAGGCAAACCCAGTTCACAAGTCAGGAACATGATCTAGATTCCAACTTCAAATAATCCAGAAATCACAAACATGACTTGGTATAGAAACCAGAAAGCTTCAGATATTTCACAAGGAACAAATGAAAACTAAAAGCTTAAATACATGAACTGAAACATTGCTTAACTAAACACAGGTGAAAGCAATTAACTACAACAAGGAAACCCAGGACGAGTGCTAAAAAAAGAGTCGATGAGCAGGGAACTGAAGACAGCTGGCGTGTGAAAGAATCACGGCTGGGCGCGGCTTCGTGCTCGGCTGCCGGGGATCCTGGTAGGTGCGGTCGTGTAACGTTGGGAGTGTGGTTTGAACATGGTGAGGGTGAAACCTGTACTAGTAGATGTACTAGTCAACTTTCCTTGATCAGCACACATCATAGAATATTATACAATAAAAGAATAGATAATATACTGTACGTATTAAACATATGTTAACACATAACACTGAAGTGCTAGAAAAACTTGCAAGCAGCCATATCACCTAGGGCACACTATCGTTTGCATCCGCCAGTGTGTATATAAAGCAACAGGCACCTATTGGAAGCTTCTTGGAGTTTGGAGATGGTTAAGCTAGCATTCTATGGGACCTCTGGTTCACCCCTGGTGAACGCTACGTGTGCTGTTCATGTTGCATCCATCCTGATGTGTTTGGCCTCTTCCGACAGGACAATGCACTGCTACACACGTCTAGAGATACCAAATTACGTTTGGAGCAACACTTATCTGAGTTTGTATGCAGTGAAACATACACAGTTGCCCAAAGTGGGTGGCAACATCTACCCAAGGAACCCGGAGAGCAGCTGAGGAGTTAGGTGCCCTGCTCCAGAGCACTTTACTCATGTCATGTTGATACAGGGAATTCGAACCCATATACTTCTGGTCACAAGGTTGCCCCTAGCATTAAACTGTGTGATAAGTGCAACCTGTAGAGTCAGTGTTACAGATTTAACAAGGACATTTTCGATGGAGCATATACCGTAAATCATTTAGTGGCTGTTCTGTTGACTTCTGATGCCGTGCATGGCCATGTTGCTTTGACATCACTACATACACTGAGAGGAACTTGTTGAGGAGTTGGGGGTGGGGAGGGGGGCATTTTCTTCTTTGCATGTAAGCATTAGAAGCACGTACACTTTGCTAAGTAAAAGCATACTGTGATCAGAGATCAAAAGCTTCACATTTCACACTGGAATATGACCCGATATCAACATAAAACATGACATAATTTTGCTTCGGAGCTCTGTGATCTGTATTTCCACTGGATAAGCCTGAAAAATCGTGCTGATTGAAAGAATGTACAAGTACTTAAGTTCATAAGGTTCATCAGTATATACTAAATCTACATTTAAGTCCCAGAAATTTTTTTAAAAATAAATAAATAAATAAATAAATAAATAAGTAAGTAAATAAATAAATAATAAAAACTGTACAAAACTGTTGTGGCTGGTGGTATTGGGTTTGTTTAGCTGGCATTCCCATGGTACGCCTGGAATGTCTGCAACCATCTCAGGTGAACGCTATATGTGCATTCTTTCTGACGAGTTACAGCCGTTAATGTCCTGCATTCATTCTGCAGGTTCACTGCTTACAGAATATTTCCAACGTACAGGAAGTCTTTACAAATTAAACATCAGCAAATAAATAAATAAATAAATAAATAAATAAATAAAAAAAACAGACTTGGAAAAAAAAAACAATGTGAAAAATTCTGCATGTCCTTTGATTTCTGGTTTGATATAAAATGATGATTGTACCTTTCCAATTCTACAAAACAGAATCTAATGCTCTTTTTATGTTTTCATCAAAACCCATTACAATATACCCTACATATTTATGCCACTTCACTACTACCGAGCTCAAAAGTTTGCATCCCCAACATTCGCTACTTAATTCTTTAGAATATGCCATATTATTATGTCTAATAACCTAAAACACTCAACATGCTTTGCCAAGTCATATTTTTTATAGACAATGAGCCATATAAAGTCAAACAGATGAGAAAAACATCCATCATAAGAGTTTACACAGAGACAGAGAAAAGTATAAAATGGTATTTAAATGACTTAGCATTACCATTAAAGATATCAGAGTGCCCTGGGAAACCCATTACCAATAGTGAAAACAGAAAAACAGACCCACAGACACTGTCAGGAGGTACAATGAATGTAGGTAGGGACCAAAAATATGAGCAGAATATGAGGTTTGTACTGTTACTAATTATTTCTAACATTTCTCAACTTCTAGACCCGACTATTTATTTGCTGCCTAATTTTTTTTTTTTGCGTGTGTGAACTATTTGCCTACTGTAAAGAATGTGACCTCCACATTTAACCCATCTGTGCAGTGAATCACACACACACCACTGTACACACTTGCCCGGAGTGGTGGGTGGCCCCAAACAATGGCGCCCTGGGAGCAACTGGGGGAGGTATATGCCTTGCTTGTGTGTGTGTGTGTGTGTGTATAACAAGATAATCTGATTTGAGTGACATTTACAAGGACCGCGGTGGCTAGACAACTGGGTCGGCAGGTCTTGTGGGGTGTTTACACTATGCATGTGTTTATGTGTTCAACACCCAACAAAAGTGGTCAAACAAAGGACAAGTGATGAACCTGCAACAAGGGTCATGGATACCCAAGGCTCAGTCATGGGCATGGAGCTGCTCCTAACATCTTGGTGGTCTTGTGGAACCCGTATATTGATCTGTCAGTGGCTGTTTTTATGGGTGGCGTTAATATTTAATATTTTGGTGTCTGTTTTGGTAGCTGATCGTTATATACGTATACTATAATTATTAATATTTGCACAAAAGTGCAACAAACAGAAAAACAAGAACTGTCATGCACAAGCACCTAAATGTGTCTAAAAATCTTGAAAGACTTGAAAGAAGAAAAAAAAAATCCTCAGAGAGCTCCGGACAAAAAGCACACATTTGTATCACACATTTGATTAAACTACTTTAATTGCTTGACTGTTAATATGTTAATATGTTCTTTATGACCACGTTTACTTTCAATTATGAAGGCATATCTCTAAACGCAAACTTTGGCACTTTATGGAAGTGGAACATGCCGAATAACAATGATGAGCGCGTCTCTGATCTATTGTAGCGTTTCAGTCGCTTCATATCAGACAGAATTTGGGACTTTGTTGCACAATGGGAAAGATGGTTAAAATGACTCGCTGTACTTCAGAAGAGAAAAAACTGCTACTATGAAAAAGCTGATAAAATAAACTGAGATCCTTATCCCTCTCTCCAAAAGTGGTGATGCCACTTAAACTGATAGAACACTTAGTAAGAAGTATGGGTAAAAGATCCCAGGGCATTTTTCTTTCTTTATAAAAAGAATACATCAATGTCAAACTAACGAAATTTTGCTAACTTAAGCTACACTTTCCATTTGTCCCATAATGTAAGTAGCAAGCTAACGCTCGTTAGGCTGGATTACATTGGGGAAGTTGGGTAGTAACTCACCACATTTACTCTGTAACATTTACTTTAGTAACTTTTTGGATAAATTGTACATATAAGAATAGCTTTATTGTAATGCAGCTTACGTTTTACTTTTACTTGAGTGTATTTGTGAAGAAGAAGTGTCACTTGGTGTGGTACAGTGGTAACATCATTGGTTTGATTCCTGGTCTGGACAGCCAGTCTGTGCTACATCAATAAGGGTCCTTGGGCAAGACTCCTAACACTACATTGGCCTACCTGTAATACCAATAACCTGGATAAGAGCGTCTGCCAAATGTAAATGTACTTTTAGTCTATTACATTGAGCTAAATTCTGCTCGCTACTTGCTACTTATTTTTATCGATCCGTCCAATGCACCATCTCTTTGTTTTGTTTCGTTTTGTCAAGTCTTTTGACAGAGGCTCTGTCACATGACTGTATCTCACCAGTCAAATGTAGCCACTAGCGACGTCTGACTCCTGTTTCACCAATCAAACAGAGCCAAGCCATCACATGACCCACATGCGGAAAAAAGCACATACGTACAGTACAACGGCAGAGACATCGGTGTGTGTTTCACAACAACCCGAAGAGAATTTAATTTGTGTTACTTTGTACAGATTTAATTCATAATTGTTTTAGTTGTTTAGGAGATATTCTCTGAATTTGTTCACTGCTGTTTTATACTTTTGTGCATTCAGGTGTGTTATTTGACATCCTGATTATTAAACAAAGAGGTCACTCGGCAGTGTTACTCTTGAGTTACTTTTACTCAAGTAGTTCATTCAGTGACTTTTTACTTTTACGCTCTTACTTGAGTACAATTTTTGGCTACTCTACCCTCCTCTGCTAGTCAGCTGTATTAGCATGATCATCAGTATGAATGAAAAAATTAATCTGGTCCCACAATCGCTCAGAGCACAAGAAAGGCATGCGATATGACTCCTCTCTATTCTGGTGCCTAGGTAGTGGAATGAACTTCCCCTAGATGTCTGTTCTTAATCTGTGACCTAACGAACCTGTATCAGGATAGACTCTGCCAAGGGCTTGGCGTCTGCAACTTAAAAGCGTTCACCCTATTATCCAGAGCTCGCGAGTTCAAATCCTGAGTAAAGCTACAGCTATACGTAACCAAGAGTCCAAACAGTAGAATTGTCTGTGCTGTCATGGAGGTAGTGGTGGCATACTCTGTCTCCCATGTCAATATATCAACAATATCCAATCATAGGTGTCTGTGAGCTCATGTATACAGAAGTGGATGGGAGCACTTTCCTTCCAATTTGTTACACCACCCCCTGACTTTACAACAACAAGCAGCTTGAATTTAAGCAGTAGCTTGATGCATGCAGACTGCGAAGGATTCATGTCATAGCCTTTGCTCTCCCCAGTGGTTGTCGCATGATGGAGAGAATTGTCTGCTGGGTGGGAATTGGACGGGCTAAAGTCTAAAAGACGAAATGTCGCAAATGTCATCGAAGCCTGTTTGATCAGTTCCCCTAGTGTCAGTCCCTCTAGTGACTTCTACAGCCTGACTATTGTAACTATACCACTTTCATGTCTATATAACAGCAACATCAACAAACACTGCATGTTATCTTTCAAAGCAATTTATCTGGTTATACAATTTTTCTGTCTCACTGCTGAGGAACTCTAAAATAACTGAACAGATGTGTTGCATTGGAACTCGCAAGCTCCCAAAGTAACATGGCCAAGCATTTAAGACAAAGCCAAATTTATCATAAAAACACACTGTGTTTAAAAAAGGCAAAAGTAGAATATATTTGGCAAGTAAATACAGCAGTTAAATCATAGTTCACTGATGCAAAGGAACAGTTTTAAAACCATAATCTATTTAGTCATTTTTAAGTACGTAGTCACTTGTGTGCAGTGATTTCATATACCCAAAATATCAGCAGTTATACAATCTTATACAATCACATTGGATATGGATCACTGTATTTAGGAGCACTACTGGTCACCTGTCAACGAGATTGGCTCATATCTATCATGGGCAGGCCTGGGTGCCAGTTTTAACTAGCACAATCAAGAGACGTGTGATCTGAACTCGTTTGCCATTTTAATGAATGTTAAAAACTTTAACAGCAGGGAAGTAAGGCTTATTTCTGAGTCACAGTAAAAAAAAATCCTGCCATACTGATGGAACTTTTAATTTGCACATCTGAATCCAATATAGGAGATTCTTCAGCCGTGTGTGAGGCCCACCGTTTTGGTCAATTAGTCATTCTATACGCTTTGCCATTTTAGTACCTTAGTCACAAGTTAATGGGTCAACATCTCCATTTAGCCCTAGAGACAGGAACTGTGGGAACCTTTGACCGAGGGGTTTTCCCGCAAAAGGCTTCACTTCCTGGATAAAGCATTGGATAGAAATACAGAAATGGGGTTCACACAGGACCTCAATTCCTAGATAAAATGCTGGATGGAAATACAGAAATAGGATTCACGCAGGGCTCCTTAAGTTGTGAAAAAAAGGCTCATTTCTTTTCCATCATTATTAATATCTCAGGATCGGCTTAGTAGGGTAATATCGGCAGATCACTGAGCTGGTATATGGGTTGAAAATTGTTTGATAGGTGATCAATATTTCCATCTCTAAATGAAAGGATGTACATGCAGCTTAAAGCTATAACCCGTTTAAAGCTTTTAATCCAAGTCTGATATCAGAAATGGGCTGGAGACAGAATAGACGATTGATTGATGAAGAGACGTCTATTAATTGGCTTGACTAAAACCTTTTGTGAGAACAGTTTGAGCATTTCAGTTAATGTATGAGTCACTTAGTAACACTCAGCGTGGTAATGAACTGAGGCAGTGTTCATCTAAAAGCACAATCAGTCAATATGTAATATTCAGTTCGCCATTATAGAAGGTCAGCGAATTGTTCATTACATCGCATAGGGCAGAGGGAAAAAACACAGGGAAACAACATATTTCAAACCAAATAAGAGACATCGTGATTGATGATATAATCCTGCGTAGAATGTGTATAAGGAAGCTGGATGGAGAGAGGAGCACAGCCAGAGCTACAGCATGAACCGCGACTGCACACAACAGTGTGTCTGCTCTGAACACATTACACCAAACCATTTATCACATTCTGCCAATCTGCATGTACGGCAAGTAAAAATGAAATCTTGCCTCAGACATAATGAACAGCGTGAAAATCCAGCACACATTTATCACAGGAATGGCAACAAAACACAGGAAGAGGAACTGGTTCGAGTGTAGGTTGTATTTGTGTGCCATTTACATGCGAAAGGACAAGTTGCTTCTTATACTTGGGTGTAAAATGAACTCTGGATATGTGTAACTACCTGGAAATGCCACACTAATGTTACGTAATTACAAGGTTTACGAGATCAAACATAAGTGATTACGGTCAGGTTTTGCCGTTAGCACTCAGAAACAAAAAAGCAAGAGCTTCTTTTCACAGTCATCATTTACCAGCAAGGTTCAATATGATATAAATGAGAAATCTAGTGTAGAAACAGTGTAGTGTGGAAACAGCCAGGAATTTAATGCAGCTATACAGCAGACTTACACCTAGTTAACGTTTAACCTGCTTTATCAAGAAGACCTGTTGTCTACAGATGGAGAGATGAGAGACCTGGACAGACTAAAGCACCACTGCATCTTTATAGTCTTTAGGTAGAGATGAAGCAAGAACTAGATCCCATTACTGCCACTATTAGCAGGCAGCTGAACAGTACTGTCGGTAATGCAGGAAACTGTTAAACAAGATAAAAAAGTAAATGAAATAAGGTAAAAAAAAAAAAAACTTGAGTACTGTAAAAAGATTTTCTGTTGTTAGTTTCGTTTTTTCATTTCCATTTATTTTCTTATTACTTACTTTTATGAACAAACTTGGAAGCTGTCCAACATCATGTATCGCAAATAACATTCCAACAGAAGTTTGGTGTTTCTGCTGCTTAATAAATTTTATGGTATATATATAAAAAAAAGAATAACATGATAATAACGCATTAACGCGATCTCAAATTATCACGATAAAAAAAATAATGCCGTTAACGCAAATTCTAATTTAGCCCTGCGATTCACCCGTAGTTCATGTTGAGGCTTGTCGCGCGCTGCTTCAG
>JAOVVF010000048.1:21338103-21349895 GCA_028565595.1 Duopalatinus emarginatus
GTACTTTTAGCATAACATGTGTTCACCATTTTAATTGTAACATTTCACTTTAAAGCCTTATTCATTTACATAGATAACAAAATGTGATTAATCACCATTAACTATATGAAATTCTGAGATTAATCGCGATTAAAAATTTTCATCTTTTGACAGCCCTAATATTTACTCTTATAGTTATTTCTTTGGACTGACAGTCAAAGGCATTTCACTATGTACGTGACAAATAAAACTTTGAATCTTTGAATCTGAATAAAGAAAGCGTACTCCATTTTCTTCAGGTCAGCCCAACCTGGACACACTGAAATATGAGGAACAAGCAGGGTCCTGCAACAAGGAGGAGGCTCAAAGAATCGATGGGATTGGATGGGATACGGTGTCCAGTGCAGGCTTTTCACCATGTACACTATTTTCAGGCTTGCCCCTGGAGACGAACATAACCAGTTCTTCTAACACAACAGACACACTGAATGAAAGTCCCATACTTTCATATCAGGTTTTTTATCATCTCCAGCTGCTCTCAGAACAAGCGTATGCTCTTTTCACACGAACGTATTCTCTGAACAAAACGAAACGAGAAACAAAACGGCAGAAAGAAGAGGGGGAGGCAGAAATTGAAACAGAAAGACAGATAGAGACAGAGGCACTGGCTAATCCATTATAATGCAGCCCTCATAATCAAACACAGTGATGCATGTTATGAAGGACAAACGTGCTCTGATGTAACACCACCTCCTTATTATCGCAACTCCTACAACACACTCAATAATAATAATTTATAAAAGGCTTTGGATGGGCTTATGAGCTTCTGCATTCAGCCGTTCAATCATGAACAGCCATTACGCCTCCTGAATTGTTCATTACTGATACTGGCAGGCGGGTGGAGCGTACCAACGCAGGAGGCTGGAGCTTTGTTATCGCCAGCGAAAAAAATAATAGCAAGCGCTAATTAAAGGCTAAAGTACATGAGTGTGTTTGTTTTGCTGTTGTTGTCTTGTAATAAAGCGATAAAGAACAATATAAAACAACAAGTTTTCTCGTGCTTAAGTAAATTTAAGTAGTTCTTTCGAGAGGAGCATTCACGACAGCATTCTTTGTGTACGTAACCTTTATAAAAGGTCCAGTCTAAGCATGTCTGAACAATCAGAGGTAAAACCGCAACCTTAAGAAAAAACGTCTGCTGAGGGAATGACAGTCGATAGCCGCTGTGACCCAACCGCCATAATGTCATAGATCAGGAGACAAAACTGATCTTATTAATAATGTCAGCAAAACATAAGTGTGCACGTAGGCAAGCATCCGCAAACAATATTTCGGAGAACAAGGCAAGATATCAAGAACCGGAGAACAAAAGAAACCCAGATTAAACAATGCACAATATGCGAGGCTTAACTATGGACAGGTTACAACAGGCACACTGACTGATACTTCGCAATGACTCGAAGTCCAGGGTGTCCTATACAGGTGTGTGTATGTAGGTGTATGTGTAAGCAGTGGCCATGTTTGTAGGCCATTGCATGTTGTAGGAAGTATGTTTTACCATGTCAGATAGCAGGAAGTATCTTGTTATATGGATTTTCTACAAAATGAAACATAACTACATATAGACAAAAATGTGACATCATTGCATTGATTAATATAAATATATATAATTAGTGGGTAACTGCTGTAAGTGGGCTGACGTGTCGTACATTGCATGCCATTTTATTTCTTTATCAGTGTAAGCTTATACCACAAATCGCTTCCTGTTTTCTAAACAGTATCAGTGTATAGCATATGGAGCAGGTGAGGAACGAGTCCTAAAGCAACGCAGTACAAGTACATTTCCGTCTCTATGCAGCTGTTAACCTTTAGGTAAGCTAAGGCCTCGAGGTAAATTACAGAGTTTGAACTACATTTACATATCGTATATGGTAATCGCACATATGCTGCTTTTACACAAGATAGAGTTCAGGTTGAGAAATCCTGGTGTGACTCTAACAAATCTATAATGTTCCCCTTCTCAGTGCGAGAGCTGCTCGCTTTCATTTCTGTTTATGTTTTTATGCTTGCCTTTGTTTCGGTCGTTTATCCCACCCGTCTTTTTATTGATTTGTTATCTTACTGTGTTCACCTGCTCTGTGTTGAGCCTTAAATAAGTTTGCCTGCTTATTCCCGGTTATTTTCACATCTCATTGCAAAGTCTTTCCAATTGTACTGTTCATTTCTGAGCATTGTTTCTTGTAGCATTTTCCAGTATTCAGGTGAGCATGGATTATCGTCGTTTGGTATAGTCCACAGGTGTACGCATCCTGCATTAAACCTACGATTAGTGTTCTTGGATTGAGTGAAAGAAAGAATGAATGAAAGAAATGAAAGTGAACTATTTTGAACTGTGTTTTGCACACAGAAGGAATGTGACCTCCGCATTTAACCCATCCGTGCAGTGAAACACACACACCAGTGAACAGTGAACACACTTGCCAGGAGCGGGGGGCAGCCCCAAACCACGTCGCCAGGGGAGCAGTTTGGGGAGTTAGGTGCCTTGTTCAAGGGCACCTCAGTCGTGTCTTGCCCTGGGTGTGGATCAAACCAATGACCTTCCGGTCATGAGACCAGGTCCCTAACCACTAAGCCACAGCTGCCCCCCAAGATGTCGGTTGGCCATACGCTCCCAGCACACACATGGGCACACTTGCTTAAATAAGGCATGAACAGGGATTGAACCCGCGATCTTCGGTTTACAAGACCGGCGCCTTCCCACTTGGCCATCATGCCTAAGGCATGATAATAGATGATCTTAAATCATAATTTATCTGTATGTCCCACCTGTACTATTTAATTAAACAATTCTCCCTTTGCTTTTTTATAACACTTAGCAACCTGAAACCTGAGTAAGCACCAACATATCACTGCGTATATTTAGGACATCAAGCACCTCTACACCCCCAGTGGGGTCAACAACAAATAACAACTAAACCAGAAACCTGGTGAAAAAACTACATATTTCACCTCCATGTCCCAGCTGTCCTCCTGATCCATAAACCAATCTACCATGTCCCACTTAAAAGCTTTCACACATAAGTAATGTCCATTCACATACCAATCTAGCAAATCATATATTTCATAACCGTAGTCATGACAACCTGGTTCAGTCAGGGCCACACAAAGTCTGAATAGGTTTCCCACAGAGTGCTTCTGTTGCGTTTCTTTACATCTTTGTGTAATTTCTTACACAAGGGTCTTGTTCAACGTTGAGTTATGTTAAGACATTAGTACAGACATCATGCCTTAGAAAGAAGTCTTTGCTTTTCTTTCGGTACTGCTGTTATGTTATATTCAAAAACAAGCAAATTTACATTTTGCAGTCCGGTATAAGTAACCCAAGGTCCTGGTGTTATAATGTGGAAGTGTTTCTAATAGTGTTATAATATTAGAGTTTTTAAGTCTGAATTTTTTTAATCACCTTGCATTACAATGTGCATGACCTTGATTTAGTATCTCAGTAAGCACATTAATTTTAATAGACATGTAATATATGAAATATATTTTTAATGGCCAGTCACAGCTGCAACTGTGGTTTTTTTTGTTTTTTTTTTACCTCTGCCATTGTCTCTGTCAAAAGATTGCATGCTATAAAGAAGGCTATTTAATAAGCTGCCAGCTCATTACTATGAATAAAAGTCATATTATAAAGTGAATATACTTTAAATATTCAATAATAGCAATTTCACATGATAATATTTTGCTATGTCTATTTACCCAGCCTTGTCCTGGTGACTGGAGAAAAGCTGTATTGGTACCTATTGTATGTCTACATTTTCTCGGTCCTGTTCCTCTGGCTTGGATGTCTAGGGCAGCCCATAGAACCATACAGTAAAAAGATGTGAAATTTGGCACATTGATTAGTGACAGTCTTATGATTTTTTTCAGCAAATTTCAGGTCTGTGCCTTGAGTGCTCTAGCACCACCAACAGGTCAAATTTGGATGTGTATACACAAGTAAGGTTTGAAACTTACGCAAGAAATGGAATTCCTTGGATCATCCTCGAGGTCAAACCACAATGCCAATTTTCTGCAATATTGGATTTTAAGTTATTTTTCACTACTGCTCAGACAAACTTTGTCCAATCT
This sequence comes from Duopalatinus emarginatus, assembly GCA_028565595.1. Taxonomy (NCBI): domain Eukaryota; kingdom Metazoa; phylum Chordata; class Actinopteri; order Siluriformes; family Pimelodidae; genus Duopalatinus; species Duopalatinus emarginatus. Next base: position 21,342,214 of record JAOVVF010000048.1, read on the forward strand.
TCCAATTTGGCAAAAAATATTGTATAGACCAAGCCTCGCTGGATTTGTCATTTTCAAAAGCCATTGTCCATTATGGCCAAACTAATTCTTATATTACATCACAGCTTTTTAATGAATCAATACCAAACATGGTGAACTGAATCATGAATCCAAAAACACAAATACCCGTTTTACCACAACACACATATACACACACTAGTGAACACACCTCAGTAGGCAATGAGCACAAATGACCATAGTGGTCGGCAACCCTATCCTTGGTGCCTGGGGAGCAGTTGGGGGTTAGGTGCTTTGCTTTAAAGACTTCAGTCATGTCTTGTCGTTTGTCGAGGATCAAATCAGTGACCTTCTGGTCACAAGGCTGGTTTCCTTAACCATAATCCAATCCCAATCTGCAGCAAAGATAAATCTAAATCATGAACATGCCCGTGACCTATGTTCAGACCAAGTCTAACAAGAATTATCAATTGAATTTTGTAAAGATATTTGTGAATAATTTGAAGGCAAAGCTTGCAAAAAAATGCAACGTATGGTAAAATCTCAGCAAAGCGTTAATTTATCATCACGAATCTTAGTATTCCTGCCTACACCCACACAATAAATGAACGGATAAGTGCTTCAGTGATAACACATGGAAGTTTGTCCTTCCCACCACCTTTTGCAGGAAGCTATCCAACTTGACTGTGTTTTCCTGCGGTGTCACTTCCACCCCACAAAAGCCCCTCTTGCTGAACAATCTGTGCCTTGAATAAATCAAATAAAAGAAAAAAATCAAAGAGAAATAAATATGGCTTCTTGAATAGTGTAGTGTTTCCGCATTACTTCAACAATTCAACGATTACTACAGCAGGCCTGCCCCCCCCTTCCTTATTGCTGCTCGCAGCTATGTTTCTGAATATATTTTATGAAACATACATTTCGGCAAAGGTAATAAAACTGAATCTGAATACAGGGAATCTAAATTCCCCTGCATATAGCAGTATGTTTTGCTGACCTAAATAACCCACTCTATACACAGCTCTGTGTACAGTGTAATTCAATAACACCAAATACACTATTTTACTACTTATTTTATAGTATTTTATATTCTTTTACAGTATCTGTATCTGATTAGAGCTCCAAGCATCCAAGCTCCAAGTCTGTATCTATACTCAAATTTCTATCTAAATTGGGTTTTTGAACAAAGAAAGCACCTTATCCTACATCACGGGTTCACATCGTAGTTTTCGTGACCGCTCGTTCCCATAAAAGCATTTCCCAATTCTCATTGTGCAACTTCTTTGCTGCATGCTGCAGGATTTTAGACTCAATACTTATGTCCTGTTCGCTGCACTGTGATCCACTGTGAACAAGATTTATTAAAGGAAAAAGAAAACTAGCCAACAAATAAAGTGTTTGTAATTGGTTATATCCCAACCCCAAGTAATGAGTCTCTATCCATCTGATTATATGATATAATGAATGATGAATGGATAAACCTGAATTAAAACAAGAATATAAATAAATCTTCAAAATGGTCAAAAACTGAAAAAATAAAAAAGAATTGCAAAGTCTGACAAAGTGACGCACTGTCATCTCAGAGCGAGAAGGGTTTGGGTTCAATTCCCTAGCCAGGCAGCCTAGTTCATTTCTGTATGGAGGTTGCATGGTCTCCAAAAACATGCAGTTGGGAGAACTGGATATACTGATGATTTTTTTGTTTCTTTATAAGTTGTAGTGAAGTACCCACTGACCTACTGTGCTTGCACACATCTGACCACCTTATTTAACCCATCTGAGTAGTGAAATACTAATAAACAGTGCAACAATAAATGCACACACTAGGGGGCAGTGAGCACACTTGCCCGAAACCCCTATCCTGGCAATATAGGTGTCTTGCTCAAGGGCATTTCAGTCATGTCTTGTCTGTACTGGGGATCATTCTGGCAACCTGCAGGTCACAAGACCACGAGCCCAAAATTGTCCCTAGGTACTGTATAAATGTGTCTGTGCTGTGATAGTTGTGGGCAGTCATGGCCTAGTGGTTAGGGAACCAATCCTATGACCGGAAGGTCCCAGGTTCGAGCCCCGCCCAGAGCAAGACATGACTGAGGTGCCCTTGAGCAAGGCACCCAACTGCTCCCCGGGTGCTGTGGTTTGGGGCTGCCCCCCGCTCCAGGCAAGTGTGTTCACTGCCCCCTAGTGTTCACTGGTGTGTGTGTGTGTGTGTGTTCCACTGCACGGATGGGTTAAATGCGGAGGTCACATTCCTCTGTGTGCAAACACAGTAGGCAAATACTTCACTTTCACTTTCAGACTGGTGACCTGTCCAGAGTGTTTACCCGCCTTTCACCCGATACGTGCCGAGACTCCATCACCCACAATGATCAGTAACAGGATGAGTAGTTTAGTTAATGAATGAGAATGAAGATAAACTTTTTTATTCAGAATTTCGCAGAGAATTTTTTTACGTTCTGCACAAGAATGTTTAAAAAAAAAAAAAAAGAACATGGGTTTCTGATGAAATTGAAGTTTCGAAAATGCTGTACTGCTGGCACAACATCTGTTCTCCGAGACTCCAGAGAACAGATCTACCTGAGATGGAAAAGATTTTCCCAACAGGGACATGCTGAGGGAAAAAGAAAATCCCTAGAGCGTTTTCTTTGAAGAGTGAACTCTGCCTCCGAGCTAAAGTCAGTGGCTAGAGAGGTGAAACTCATCAAAACTACAAATGAAGGGCCCATTCCAGCTCTGAACATGGTGACTGATGGACTGGGTGACTTTAATCTGAGCCTGGGTCTTTCTGACTCTGTCTAATCTTTATTTTAGCCTCAGCTTAAAGGCCAGGCTGCACAGTCACCGCCACCGACTGATGGATATAAGAGATGAAAGTCTTCAGCTAAGAGTTCGGTGGGCTTCCTGACTGAATGGGGCCAACACACACCCACACACACACACACATACACACACACACACACACACAATTGTACACAGGCACACACTGAGATGGATTAGATGAGCAGCAACGGAGAATTGAATAAATTCAATGAAAGCATGTGAGGAAAGCTTAGTGCTTTTTTTTCAACACTGAAAATATGAGAAAGAGATAGGAAGCGAGGGAGAGAGAGAAAGGCAGCATCTGTATGAATAACAGAGAGGAAGAGTTGGAAAGAGCAATCGCGAAGAGAGCGTGTTGTGTGCGATAGGCGTGTTGTGCTCGTGTGTTCGCGTGTGCCCAGCTGTGATCAGTATTCAAGGTGAGAGTGTGCGAGTCTATAAATATTTCAGCATACTGGAACCTTCACCCACAGAGGGGGAGGGAAGATAGCAACATTCATTCCAACACCACATCACATCAGAGAGAGCGAGAGAGAGAGAGAGAGAGAGAGAGAGAGAGATGAGTAATGTCTCAGACAAAACACTGCCTCCAGAAACATACAACGCAGGAAGCCTTGAATCTGCAGAGACACACAGAGACGCAAGGGTAAAAAGAACAAATGTGAGAAGAGACAGACGAACAAGATCCATGACATCTGTCGAGCCTGAAACGGGAGCTGCAACACGGGCAGAGAGAGGAGAAGTCAAGGGGAAAGGAAGCATGGAAAAGATACATGGAACAGAGATGCAAGGGGACACAAATACTGCAAATACAGCGGGGGGGGGGGACCTTCATATGTTCAAAGGTTGACATTATTCTCTAGCACTCTAGTGGACATTATTTCTAGAGGTGCGAATCTCTGAGTGTCTGGCGATTCGATTTGATTCTGATTTTTTTGCGGTCATTCGATTCAGAATCGATTTTCGATTCAAGAACGTTTTCTATTTCTATTCACATGGTTTAAAAATTTGTTTAAATTATGTGATTGACAAATAAAAAGACAATGTAAACAAATAGAACATTTATTTAAAGCAATACTTTTAGGTTCCATACTGTATCAAATCCTTTTATAAAAAATGGGATTGTGCATAAAATTAGCTTAAATCACCATTATTAGGCCAGGTTAGCTGTCTGGCTTTTTCTTAAATAAAAAAACAAATAATTTAAAATATGTTAGTACAAAAAAATTAATATAGACTTCAGTCATTTCAGTCAAGGTATTTTAAAGTCAATTAATTTCTAATCGATTCAGAATCGCCAGGACTAGAAATCGCGATTCTTTGAAGAATCATTTTTTTAAGCACCCCTGATTGTTTCCTTAACATTCAATTCAATTCAATTTTATTTATATAGCGTTTTTAACAATGGACATTGTCCCAAAGCAGCTTTACAGAAATAATAAAAAGGGTCAAATATACATTTATAGAATTTTTTTTAAATTTTATCCCCGATGAGAAGTCGGTGGTGACAGTGGCAAGGAAAAACTCCCTGAGATGAGAAAAGGAAGAAACCTTGAGAGGAACCAGACTCATAAGGGAACCCATCCTCATCTGGGTGACACATGTTTTTAAGTTTTAAAGTGAAAACCAACTATTGACCTACTGGGCTTACACACAAAGGAATGTGACCTCCTGATTTAACCCATCCTTGCAATGAAACGCACACACACTAGGGAGCAGTGAGCACACTTGCCCTAACCGCGGCGTCCGAGGAGCAGTTGGGTGGTTAGGTGCCTTGCTCAGTCATGTGTGGCCCTGTGCGGAGAGCGAACCCTGGACCTTCCAGTGTGTGTGGTGTCCTGTGATGGACCAGTGCCCCCAGTGCATTTCTATCCTGATTGTATTCTTAGTTTATGCCCAATAGTATTCCCTGAGTAATGTGCAACAGCTCAGTAGTTTGTTCTCTATATAAACAACAATTTTTCCTACAGCTTGTGTTTGGTGGTTTGGGGTCATTATCTGTTTCTTTTTCAGATTACCAATTGATTATTGTTTGCTTGTGATATCTCTTACCAAACACTAAACATTTCTTAGACATTGCGCTGAATTTGGTTTGGAGCCCATTGCTCCTTTTACATTACAGAAGTCTTCATCACATGTCATGGATCCAGAAAAGGTGCAAGGTAAAACTCCTGGGTGCTCACATATAGCAATTGAATTACTTTCGAAATCAGTTTAATGAGGCCTGTATGAGACATGTAGACATGTAGACCAAACAAAGAGACCGACAGAAGCAATGAGAATACTATAAGACCCTATAGGAAAGGTGCAGAAATCTGTATTTCTTCACAATCAGTTAATCCAGGAATAACCTGATGTGACCAATGTGTCATAATTTTCCAAGAGCACAGAAAAAGACAGGAGGCCAACAAGAACAAAAGGAGAAACTGAGAACAGTATCGTCTCTGACAGGTGAACACGTCTAGCGGCCCCAAATTATAGCTGAAGGAACATTCCAACTGAACATTTGGGATTTTGTAATTCCCACAGTCACCAGATCCCAACGTTATTGAACACATTTGGGATGCCCTGCAACATGCTGGGAAACACAGAACTCCTACATCTCACAATACAACATTGTGGACCGTTCTTTGGGGACCTACCAAGTATGAGACTGGTGTATTGGTGTATTGTCTCTGGACAATATCTGGAGATGGAAAATAGGTATATCTTTCTAGCACTGTCAAAATGTAAATCTAGATGTATACAAAGGTGGTGGCAGGGTGACACAGTGGGAAGTGCTGTCGCCTCAAAGCCTGGGGGTGTTTTATTTTCTCCAGCCAGGGCCGTTTCTATGTGAAGTTTTCCCATTCTCCCTGTGTCTGTGTGAATTTCTTTGGAAGCTTCAGTTTCCTCCAAGTCCAAGATATACAGTCAGGAGAGTTAGACATACTAAATTTCCTCTCAGTGTGATCGTGGCTTGTATACAAAGGAGAAATAACCTCAAATATAATAAAATGTGTTTCTGATCAGAGGATCAGTGGTTCATCCTAGCACCTCCAAACTTTCATTATTGGACTTTGACAATTAACCCTTAACCCTTAACAAGGTGTTGTGTGGGATATGCAAAAAAATGCTAATGCCTTCTTCTTCTTAACTTCACTGTTTAAAAGTACTTCAGTACACGTAGCAGGCTGAAATCCAGTCTAGTTTTGGCTAACACAAAGAAAGCAGGTATAATCTAGACAAGGAGAAATGGAAAATCTTGAAGCTGCCATGAAATATAAAAATCTGCCTAAATGCCCAAATAAGATTTAGTGTAGATAGAAATATTGAAGTCAGAGGTAAACACAAAGATATCTGAGATCCTTCTACAGACGAATTCAAAATGAGCCCATCAATTCTAATCCCATCAATGCTGATCAGCCATCCACATCAAGTGCTCCACTATTAAGACACAGACAGCGAGCTGTTAAAGCCAGAAGTCTGAGTGCATCACAATAATGGAAGTTTGATGAATGGTGCATAAATATGGTCGTCCTGTCGGGAGGGGCCGGTATAAATGAGCTATCCGGGCTCCCTCTCTTTCAAGGAAAAAATACATAAAAATGAGGCTCAGTATTTGCCATCCACAGCCCTGTTTGCTGGTAACAAACACCTGCAGTGGAATTTCTTTTAAAATATTGCAGAACCAATGACTATAACAAAGGCAAAAAAAAAATGGCAAGAATCAAAGCCAGGACCTAATACACATGAAACTAGGCTGGAAAAGCAAAATAATACTAGAGTACTAAAGTATTATAACACAATACGTTTGTGTATAAATAGACAAATTAACGGCGAGACACAAAACAGGTGAACACAATCATGTAACAAGCCAATATTGAGGGTGGAGACAGAACTGATAAATAAACAAAAGCAATGTAAACAATGCAATGTAAGCAACAGTACATGACGTAAATGCAAAATAAAACTATACTAAAGGCAGAACAGAGAGGATTTGTGACACTACTGAACCATAAATAACTATAATGTATACTATAATAGATTTTGTGTCCATTGGGGCTAATTTATTGAAGTCCACATCAGCATCGATAGTGACAGAGAAGGTGCTTTTAAAACGCAATAGTGCAGGAACACACATAAATAAGATTGATTTTGAATGCATTTACAGGAGAAATTAGAAGCGAATAGACTGAGCGCACATCATCCAATCAAAGTACAAATCGCACAAAGGGATAAACGGCAGAATCATTTGACAGAACTATTTTTCTGTGTGTGTGTGTGTATCTGTGTGTGGTTCGATTAAAAGAACTGGATAGCAGCAAGCACATGGCATGATTACAGACCTGAATACTTTCCTGACTGAAAGATTGAGGTACATGAATGGTGTTGCTTGGCTTTTTGTGAATGTGTTTGTGTGTGTGTCTGTGTGTGTTTAACAGTTTTATGCCTTTTATAAGCCTCTATACTATAAAGTTCACCAAACTAGTAATAGTTAAATACTGACAGTATGATTTTTTTAGCTTTTCTGTTCAGCATGATGACCAGACATTACTGTTCATCATTAACGACAAACTATATTTATAGTGTTATATGCTTCTTAGTAATAGGAGACGACAGTTTGGAATTTAATCCAATGTTAATAAGACTTTTACACTTTAAGTGTCCAACATTTGGTTTATTTTAAACTATTTATCAGTTTTTTTTGTAGATTAGATTAGATTGGATTCAACTTTATTGTCATTGTGCAGAGTACAGGTACAGAGCCAATGAAATGCAGATATCATCTAACCAGAAGTGCAAAATACATGTTATGCTAAAAGTACTTGTTATAAACTGCTGGGACAAGAGAAAATGGTAAGTGCTACAGCATACTGAAATCT
>JAOVVF010000048.1:21404779-21420827 GCA_028565595.1 Duopalatinus emarginatus
ACTGGAGTGAAAATCTAAACAGAGGACTTTTACTTTTACTGGAGTCATATTTTACCTTGGGTATCTGTACTTTTACTTTTTATATATATATATATATATAACTCTTAACTGTAGATATAACTCTTATTGGACTGTAACTTATTATTATGTACAAAATGTAAATACATATAGAAAAAAATGCCTATGTGCATATCTGTTCTCAGCAATGGTTTGAAATTGTCTGTACTTCTTTTCGAGCGACTGCTCGTGCAACCTCAGGGGCGGAGTAAAACATTCGGAGGAAATGTTTAGGGAACATTAGGGATGCTAAAATGTTTCAGTTTTAGAATTTTTTTTAGAAAAAATGAGATAATAAGTTAGTTCCTGTTATCACTTGTTAGCTTTAAACATTTGTTCCTTCACATCAGTAAGTGCAGCTTGTTATGTTAGACACCGGAAAGCACAAAAACCATCACGAAGCACTGACACTGGAGACTCCTTCCATAAAGGTTAAACATATCCTTACAGAAAGCTTCATAAATATTCTCTGTGCTGCAGATATCACTTGGCGATAGAAACATCCAGATAGGAACAATTCCCAATTATAGCAGTAGTGCAGTCAATCGCAAACTGTTGCTGAGACAAAATACGCACATAGCAACATAAACGTAGCCAATCAGCATCCTAGAAGCTTTGTTTATCGCCCCAAGCGCAGTCAGTTAATGTTAAATAAGATCTGTTCCCCAAAATCTGAAAACTTTCGTTGAATTAACTGCTGGTCCAAGAGGTCAGTCCAGATACACCCGACATAAAAATCATAAATTAAAATGATTAATCTGCTGATTTATTTTAATGCCAATTAAAGAAAATACTTATTTAAAACAGAGCTTAAGCATCAATTCCATTAGTAATTGTGCAACAAATAACATTCCTATACGCTTGTTTATAAATTTGATGTGTACCAAGATTTTGTATAGTAGAAGCAGTAATTAAAGGCATGACTTGTTTTAAGTCTTCATACCTATGCGAGGTGGGTATGGACGGTTCTGGAACGCTCTATCATCCTCTTCGTCGTCTTTCTCTTCCTCGCTCTCGGCAGGAAGCAGCTCCTCCGTGGTGCGGGTCTCGGAGAACGATGTGGTCATGAGCTCGCTGATGTCACCTCTCTCCGTCCGTACCAACTCCTCTGTACAGACAGTGTATTCATAGATTCATACCTTTATAGCGTATATCCTGTTACATAACTTGTTTATTATTCGAGACAAGTTTAAAGAAAGGGAGCTTTATTTCGTACGGATCTCATCGTGGAGCTCTTCAGCCAGAGTAGGAACCTTGTAGAGCAGAGCCAAACTCTGGTTCATCCTCTCCTCGATCACATGAAGATGAGTGTACACCTGAAATCATAAAAACACACTTAATGTCTAAAAATTCAACCTTGTTTATATACTGCGGATAGCCTAGTGTCCAAGTATTAACAGGCTTCAGCAACATAGCTTCCTATATCAAAAGTGTAGTGACAGATCTGTTCCTGTACTTCCAAATTTTTTGGACTTTTCCCAGATTTTCCCCCTAATTTTGTCCTATCCAATTCCCACACATCAGACGTCTCTGTTATACAACAGAAACCAACCAGGGAGGCCAAAGACTATCAGATGATTCTTACAAATCACATGCAGCCGGACACCAATTCTTTTCGAGCTACTGCTTGTGCAACCTCAGTGGAGATGATAAACATTCGGAGAAAAACGTTCCCACCCACATCAGTATGCATTAGCTCACAGACAGGCATGACTGGCTAACGGCACTATGATTGGCACCTAACTCCCCTGACTGCTCCCCGGGCGCCGTGGTTTGGGGCTGCCCCCCGCTCCGGGCAAGTGTGTTTACTGCCCCCTAGTGTTCACTGGTGTGTGCGTGTGTTTCACTGCACGGATGGGTTAAATGCAGAGGTCACATTCCTCTGTGTGCAAACACAGTAGGCAAATAGTTCACTTTCATCCTTCATCCTTTCATCATGGAAGAGAGAGAATGCTATTTTATTTAATTTTAGAAAATTTAATTATAGCCAAAAATGTCAGGAATAAAACAAAGCCTGCTGTGTTTTTTTCTTATTCGACGTGTATTACATTTTTTTATCCATTTCTAGTTATATTTAGTAGAATATTCACAAAATAAGCTCCTGTTATCACTTGTTATCTTACATTTTACAGAAAGCTTTATAAATAACATTTACCTTGTCTGTGTATTGGGTTGTTGCTATACTATTGTTACACATACTATCGATATCAAATCAGGACAAGTGCATTGATATGAACCTGTGATTTCTTGACAGCTGATACTACAGTCAGAGCAGCAGTTTCAAAAAATGATTCAACCATCTGAATTCAGCAGTGTTGGGGTGTAATGACAGGATCAACAGGATTATTCTGTTAGTAGATAAGTAGCTAAGTTGTACTTAAGCTCCATTAACGGCTCATTAAATAAAAATCCTCAAAATTGGTAACAACAAATTGGTGAGAATTATTATTTTATGATGTTATTTTTGCGTTTATAATCTTCTAACCGAGCTGGTTAAAGCTGTATGAACTGCACACACACACACACACACACACACACACACACACACACACACACACGCACACAGCGGGTTTGTTTCCTTTGTTCAGATATCCTGTTCTTCAATTACCCTGCTTATATTTGGCCTGAGTTCATTACACTTGAATGTTCTAGTGGGAGCAAACAAAGATAACAGGAGGAGTGTTGACTGTATAAGTAGCAGAAAGGCTGAGATAAGGGAAAGTGCTCTAACTGTAGAGGACTGTATAACTACAAGGCAGTGTGAGCTCAGTGGTTAAGGCTCTGGGTTACTGATCAGATGGTCGTGGGTTTAAGCCCCAGGCACCACCACCACGCTGCCACTGTTGGGACCTTGAGCAGGACCCTTAACGTCACTGTACCATGGCTGATCCTGCACTCTGGCAAGCTGGGGCATGCAAAAACACATGTATACAGTGTGTGACAAAAATACTTTTGTGCTTTTGTGTTCTTCTGCACCTTTCTATTCCATCTCAATAAAAGAAACCTAAACAAAATTTACTTGTGAATTAAAAACCGGCCTGTCGATTTGTATCGGGCACTTGTTAGATATCTGATATATGGGTTAAAGAGACTAGACTGTAACCGGGCATAAAGACGGCAGACTGACGTAAACCCGTAAACAGTCAGCACCTGGAACTTCATCTGCTCGGCCTTCTGAGGGTCTACAGACTCGATGTGCTGGTAGTGACGCAGCGTGTGTCGCCGGTCCTTCTGCTCGGCAGCCAAGTAACGCTTCAGAGCCTGCAGCACTCGCTCGGGCTATACACCGTTTGCGTGGATGTGCGAGAGAGAAAGTTAGAGATTAGTATGCGATGGTTATGCCATGCCATGCCATTTTAGAAAACGTCAGTATAAGAATACGTAGCTATAAGACATCGGATACAAATCTACAAACAAAATATATAGTCATTTAGTAAGGTTATGACATCAATGCTGATTGGTTACTGAAATCTACAGTGGCTTGGATAAGTATTTACCCCCTTTGAACTTTGATTGGGATTTTATATCATGAATTTACACAAAAGATCCAACAATGTTAAAGTGGGAGGAACAATTTATATAGACTGCACATTTCTTTAGCATTATTTACAGATGTAAAGGTTATAACTGGATAATTATTCACCTACATCAATGTGAGACACCTTTATTAACCCATATAAAGAGACATAATTTACTGAAACAACTGCCAGTTTAAATATTGTGTGTAAGTTTATAATATACACCATTTACTTGCATCACTCCAGTTCAGTTCCAGGTTATAATGCTCCCAAAAGTCAAAGGGGTGAAGACCTATGAATGCCACTTTATGTATGGTTTGAGCACAATGTGCATGTATGTGTGTGTCTGTGTGTGTGTGTGTGTGTGTGTGTGTGTGTGTGTGTTAAATCTGCTCTTTCACCTGCGGTGGGTCGCTCTGCACAGCACTCAGGTAGCTTTCCAGTGCCAGACGGCGGTTATTGTTCAGAGTGGCTACAACACGGGCAAGATGAGTCTCCACCAGCCTCTGCCTCTCACCTGCTACTTGCTCCTCCAGAGTCTGTAACACGGCCTGGAAATGCTGAGAGACGAAAACACCAAGAGAGATCATGTGAGTGTATGGAGAAATTAAGTTAGTGTTATGTGTGTGTGTATGAAGTCTCTTGGCACGGTAATTGTGGATAGTTTAGCCACAACAATATATATATATATATATAGTTCACCAGCTTTTACACAAGAGCTACCAACTAAAAGTCATGGCCAACTCCTACCAATGCTAGACATATATATATATATATATTTCCAGTATATTTCTATTCTTTTTCATGCTTTGACTCTACCTCATTCAGTGCCTGACGGTCTGATTTCGGGAGGTTCTTGGACTGGTTATCGGCCTCGGCCCACTCCTTCATGATCTGATCCAACACACAGACTCGTCTTAGACTCGCACAAATCGCTTAGTACAAAAAGTACCCGAAGCATTGTCACGCGCTTTACCTCGTTGATGCGTTTCATCCGCCGCTCCTCCAGATCCATCTTGGCGCGGAGGAAGTTGGCGTGTTCGCTGTCATCGCTCGGCATCTCGAAATAGACGTCCACTCCGTCTGTCGGACGCACTGTGGGCACTGCAGCCAGCAGAGAGAGTGGGAGAGGAGAGCGTGATCAATGTATCAGTCGATTAATGAATCATTTATGAGTCAGAGAGAGTTAAGAGGCTAATTACAATAGTGTCCGAACCACTCGTGTAAGATAAATCCTACTGGAAAATAAAAAATGTGGACTAATTTAAGTGCAAAAAATTTATTATGTAATATGGACCTGGAATACCCAATTATGGGCATTGAAGTGCCAGAAAAACTACTACAGACGAGCCTATTCAAGATAACACAGCAATGCCACCTATACATGTCACTGATAGCGTCTGCCAGTGCGTATATAAAGCCACAGACATCTATAGAGGCTTCATAATGGTATAAAGGTTTGTTTAGGTGGCATTCCATGGGATGTCCACCGTATGTCTATATACATACTCTCAGAGCCGGCCCGAGGCATACTCGAAATACGCAGCCGCTTATGGCCCCTACACCACCAGGGGGCCCCCAAGAGCAACAAGATATCGTGATAAAACTATATATATTTAAAAATAACATTGAATAATAAAACGAAATGGTATTACACAGATAAAATTGAATATTATATTTATTTATTTTTATAGTTGGCACACTATATGTGTATATAGGTTAATCAGTTGCTGCTGTGGGCTGTTGCCACTGTCGGGCACTTCAGCGTATTGCACAATATCTCTCTCTGGGCAAATCGCTCTAACTAAATAAAATACAATTTAAATAAATAATTAAATAGTAAATAAAAATCAGCTCCATCCTTAAGCCTTACGCTTCCTTTTTGTTTTTTTTTGGGGTTTTTTCTGGCACAGGGAGAAAAGGTAATTGAGCGATATGCAGAGGTCGGAGGGGGTATGGGGGCCTCAAATAAAAATCTGCTTAGGGCCCCATAAAGGCTTGGGCCGGCCCTGCATACTCTGACAGGAGAATGTGCCTCCTTTCTAATGACCGACACTCGTTCATGTACCGATGGGTTCATTCTGATGGGGCGTGATCTCTTCTAACAGGACAACACATCACCACAAACGTCTAGAAATTATGGTTAAAGGGATACTAATCTGAGTTTGGGGGTTTGGCCAGGTGAAGGAAGTATGGTGTTAATTGTGTAGTGTAGTGTAAATTTATAACATGTGTGCACTTTTTTCATGATCTCAATTACTACCACATTATTACTGCATACGTTTACCTGTACTAATTAACATGCAATATAAAATCCTGTCCTGGTGAAAGGTATCGCGTCTGATAAGGTAAAGAAAAAGACAAAGAACCCGAGACTGAAGACTGAAAGAGTGAAAGTGGAGGCTAGGAGGAAGAGAATCAATACAGATATAATGTCAGACTACTCAGCGTTATTGAGTTAGAGATGAAGCCGCGGTGGAGGCACTGCATTTGCACTATCCACTATATACTCTAGTGTGTGTGTGTGTCTTTGTGTGTGTGTGTGTGTGTGTGTGTGTGTGTGTGTGTGTGTGTCTGCGTGCTGTTATGAACAGCACAGCATTGGGTACCCTCCCACAACCAGTCTCCATTGGGGAGTATGGTCTAATGAAATTCTCTAAGAAGTGGTGCACAGTGTCTGAAATTAGCTCCGTTTATAACACTGATTGTCAAGTGATAAAACACAACAATAAAGGCAAAGGCAGATCTAACACACAGCTTCACTAGACAATCCAGGAGCAAACGAGTGTGCGGTAATGCAACTTTTTTTCATTTACCTTGTAATTATTCACAAGGGTGCACTCACATCATATTGTTCACCCGGTTCACTTTATTCCACAGTTGTCCACCTTTGTGTTAGAACGTCCAGTGTGTTTGTTAAAAATAACCGGTGACCCTTCTGTAATGAAATGACCATGAAGAATATGTAGCACTATGTACAGACAACTGTGGGGTCACTACACGATAGGTTTCAGGTGAATCCGAAAAGTAATCAGTTCTGTATTCATTCATTCATTCATTCATTCATTATCTAAGATATTTATACTGCTGCTGGGATAAGAGCTGAATGGGAGGGGGTTACTGAATGGAAGACAGGAAAACGTCCTCGACCGGTTGGTTACCAGTCCATCACAGGGCAGACACACAAACTCACACTTCCACCAAGTGGCAATTTAGTATCCGAGGAAATCCAGACAGACACAAGCGGAAAACATGCAAACATCAAACCCACCAACTTTTTTGCCATGAAGCGACCGAACTAGCCACAGCACCACTGTGCTCAAACCGACATGCATCGTGAAAATGTAAAATGCTTTCCGTTATTGTAAGATGATTTCTTATCACTATATTCCCACCTTGTGCTTACAGGTTGTACAGTTAACACAGTCTGTTTGTAATTCTACAAATACACACTTCACACACTTGATGGCTCGATCGTACAATGGGTAGGGACAGTCATCATCAGTCTCAAACCGACAGTAAAACTTTTGTTGTACACAACTGTCTAGACAAATTACAGAGCTGGCCAGATGGTTATTAACTGACAAAGTGGAACTTGGGTAGTGAAGCAAAGCCCACCACTTCTCTCATGTTTCTGGAGAGCGTTAACCATACGTGACAGATTTACAACATCTGAAAATGACTGACATGAGAAACTGAGAAATCTTACAAATTCGCAACTATGATCATATTTAGAAAGTAAATTTTAAAGAGGCTCTATGACACATGTATATACTATAGTGTCAGAAAAACTGGTACTTTGTAGGTCCACCACGGGGCATATACTTGGTAGGGATGGCAAAAGACCAAACCAGTTTCTCTGGCACATCCATAAAGAAGCCATGAAATTTCTAGAACACATAAAACTATAAGGACATAAGAGCCACTCACCGTCCCCACGTGGCTGAGGTTGCTGTGTTGGAGTCTTGACACCCTGAGAGTTCTTCTCATAGTAGAAGTTCTCCAGATAATCAGAAGCCTGATAGGTGCCCGAGTCGATGGAGTACTCGTACTCTTCAGGGTCCTTCACCGTTGTGGGTGCTGCCTCTTCTTCGTCATCTTCATCATCCTCATCTTCTTCAATCTCTTCCTCCTCCACGGCTTCCTCTTCCTCCTCCATGTCGTCCTCCTCGATGTCTGTTTCAGGGGAAGGGCTGGGGGTGGCGGGGGTCACCTTCACGCTGCAGAGGAAAATAAAAGGTAGGTAATAATATTCAAGTCTATGTTGATCATAAAACTGTTGTAGATCAGGTTTACAACACGTTTGTGGAAGTGTATCACAGTACAAACAAAGATTTCTGAAGACCTCAGAAGAAGAGTTGTTAATGTTCTTAAGGCTAAAAAAGGTTACAATACACACTCACCAATCCACACAGATTGTGCACAAATGGAGGAAATTCAAGATCATTATTACAATCCCCATGCAAGGTCAACCAACAAAGATCAAGCCAAGAACAAGGTATTACATCATCATGAACCCACTATCAAGGGAACATCGAACACCAATCATGTACATAGCAGGGTTGCAAGGACAAAAACCACCGCTTTCTAAAAGGAACATTGCTGCCCATGTGCGGTTTGTTAAAGATCACATGGAGAAGCCAGAAGGTTATTGGAACAATGTTTGGTGGACAGATGAAGTAAAGTGAAAGTGATCTGTTTGCCTACTGTGTTTGCACACAGTGGGATGTTACCTCCCTATTTAACCCATATCACACACTAGTGGACACTATGGGACAGGGAACACACTTGCCCGGAGCGGGGGGCAGCCCCAAACCACGGTGCCCGGGGAGCAGTTGGGGAGTTAGGTTGTGTATTGCCCTGTGTGGGGATCGAGACCACAATAGATCTTGTTGGTTTAAATGAGAAGCGTTATGTTTGCAGAAGGGAAAATGAGAAAAACACTGCATTCCAACATGAACATCTCATTACATCTGTGAAACCCGGTGGTGGTAGTATCATGGAATGAGCCTGTTTTGCTGCATCCGGGCAATATGACTTGTTATTATTGATACCACCAAATTCTAAAGGAAAATGTCATCTCATGGGAATCTCATGGAAATGTGGGGCATGCAACAAGACAGATACCCTAAGCACACAATTTGAGAGTAAAATGAAGGTAAAATAAAGAGTAAAATGAAGGTTTTGTAATGGAAGAGAGCAGTTCATAGCAGGAAACCCACCAACATAACACAGTTAACACTGTTTTGTTTTGTACAGAGGAATGGGGTAAAATTCCTCCACTTGTTTTTAGTTGTGTTTTTCCAATTATAATACAGAAATGATCGTTTTCAACTTAATCAGGACATTTAGAATCGGGTGGTATAAAACCATGCAGCTGATATTAAATATGCACTATACCACATTAGTACAAACATTTCTAAAGTTGTTACTTATTCTTTATTGTGACACGGCCATAAGACATCTACAGTAAATGCCTCGATCTTGATGACATCAAACTTCAGCAACACTTCATGCTTGACCTGGACAAACTTTCCTATTGCCTGCATTATGGCACTGGAGTTTGTGTAAGCAAAAAAATAAATAAAATGTCTCTATTTCCTAAATGCTAGCAAATGGCTGTGCTATAACTAAGATAATGGCCACTGAAGTGTCCGGATATCTGAAAAATCAATCTGCTTTACGCTTGGGTGTTTTTCGCCTTCAGCTATTCTTCAGTTTCCAAAATATCTCGCTTATATACCCCTTATTTGGCATGATTTTTCTTTCCTGTTCACACACTATATATATATATACATGTACACTTAAGTGTCAGAAAAACTGGTACACCAGTCTAATACTTGGCAGGTCACCCCTGGGGCTTGGACTCCACAAGCTTGAACATATTCTGTAGGCACACAACACCATACTTGCTGCAGATTTTATGTGTTGCACAGTTTATTGCATGGCATCCCAGATGTGTTCAATAACACTAAGATCTGATGACTTATGTTGGAAGAGACGTCAGATGTACCAGGGGTCAGAGACGTTTATAGATGTACCAGGGGTCCCATGGAATGCCAGTTTAACACATTATTATGAAGCCACCACCAGCCTTTGTATGTTGCATAGACTTGTCTGTAAATATCCGACTGTTAAAGTTAATGCTCACATCCTTTTATTGTTTTTCTGTACACTTTTTTTAACCCCTTTCTAGCACATTTATAAGGATTACATGACATATCAATATAAGCACTGAATCTCTATAAAATACCTAAATGGAGGGAGGTGGCCCTTACCTGGTGGCCTCTTTCTCACTAGCCAGTGATACTAAAGGCGGAGTTGCTCCTTGTGCACTGTCCCCTCCATCGTATTCACCGCGCCCACTAGCTCCGCCTCTTCCTGGACAGCAGACGTACTCTACACCCCGGAAGCGGTCTCCGCATTGTAACAGCATCCCGTAACTATGGAGCTCCAGACTGTCTGCTGCGCACGCCTACAGGGAGCCCAAGAACACAAAGCAGCCGTGAAGGTCACACAGTTGAAAATGTTGCTATATTTACTAATGTATCACGAGCTGTATTATGGAATTAACAGTCACATATTGCAATTTATTAAATAGACAAATTTAAATCAACACAAGGTACAAAGTACTGCACATCGTATATAGTAATTGGCGGTGGGCTTGCATAATGTGGCAGCAAAACACACACACACACACACACACACACAGACACTTGTACACGTTCACTCAGGTTTGATGATGGTGGAGTGGCTGGCCGCTTTAGGTCCCAGGGTGCCCTTATGTCTGTGTCACCTTCTGGCTCTCCCTTGTAAGTTATGCTGTCCTAGACGATCTGCCGGAGTTTCTGCTTGCTCTCTGCACAACTTACATTTAATGTGACCACTGAATAAAAGAGCACACCTAACTCTCTGTATTCTCTTCTCTACTCTCTCTCTTCATCTCCCATCTGGATGAGCTACACCTGATACGGCTGAGGCACCAGGAGATACCAGTGGCCCAGATTTCTGATTTCTTTCTGCTCCCCAAACCTGCCTGATCCACTCTGATCCCCCGTTTATCTTCTTTTCGTCTGACCCAAAATGGACATGGACAGTCTATAGAACAACATAATGGACAGATGTAGAAATCAGATCATGACTCAGGTGACCATCTCAGATTTTGATGAAATACCCACAACATCTTGGGGTGACATTCCTACTATTTCGGGATTGGGATGGGCTCTCTTATAAATCTGGTTCCTCTCAAGGTTTCTTCCTCTTGTCATTTCAGGGACTTTTCACTTGCCACTGTCACCACCGGCTTCTCATCAGGGATAAAATTTTTTATAAATGTATAACCTGGTACGTTATTGCTGTATAGCTAATTTGGGATAATGTCCATTGTAAAAAGCAATCTACAAATAAAATTACATTGAATTGAATTAAGTGCATGTGTACTGCACACATAAGAAAATATGTAACACTGCAGCAATAAGAAGCTGGTTGAAAGAAAATTTCCCACACTGGATTGGGAGAGGTGGCACTGTGGTATGGGCCTCTCGCTCTCCTGATCTTAATCCGCTTTGATTACTTCTCCTTGGACATGCAAAAGGTGAGTGTTTACTGGGGAGAAATCTGAAGCAACATGTAACAAATGAACGTGGGAGCTCAACGAAGGTAACACGCCACTGTGTCTTATTCATGCCAGATTCGCAAAGCGTGTTGAAAAATGCTTTACTAATGATGGAAACTATACTGATAATGACATCGGTATCCACAGAACCTGGGGAGCGTTTGGGGGTTATGTACCTTGCTTAAGGGCACTTCTGTCATATATCATATGAAATTATAATATACATGTGGATCAGCCATAACAATTAAAACAACCTGCCCAAACAGCCACCAAAACAGCTATTGAACCTATTACCAGTTCACAGAATGTCCTTTCTTGGACCACTCTTGGTATATATATATACCAGGAACATTCCACATGCCCTGCTGTTCTGGAGATGCCCAGCCATCAACCATCACAGTGTGACCTGTCAAAGATCCTTACACGTGCCCATTTTTCCTGCTTCTAACACATCACATTTGAGAGCTGACTGTTTTTTGCTGCCTAATATATCCAACCTCTTGACAGGTGCCATTGTAATAATATACTCTGATCCAACCTTACTGTGATGGCTCGACGTCTATCAAACACAGGCAAAAATAGCCATATGTCTCTAAATGTAAAAACTCCAATTTCTAAGAGGCTCTTGGGAAACTCTTCACATTTAATTATATAAAATAATACATTTTTGCCATGAAATGGATTTTTTTCAATACAGTATGCTTTCAGATTGAACTTAAGTGATCTTAGTTCTGTAGCCGAGGTGATTTCATTCTACTCTTTGGTCAATTATTAGCCCAGTGCAGGAACAGAATGGGAAAAATACACAAAACTAAACAAAAAAGAAATACAGGGCAGAGACAATGAACACCAGAGAGCGGGACGAAGATCGGGAAGAAAGTGGAAATGACAGAATCAGGATAACAGACTGCTCTAGAAGAAGCCAAAGTAAATGTCATGACATTAAAACAACATTCCATTACCTTGCTTTTAAACCGATTTTCCACATAAAATTGTCACGACTGAATCCACCGCTTGAGCTTTTTATACAGGATTTACGGGTGTTGATATTTTAACGTGTAGCCTGTGCAGAACTCTAATGAAAGAAGTCCGTCGGCCTCCACAAAGCTCTTCTAGGTTCTTTAATGTCATGATATAATGTAATGTCGTTAACTACCACTATACAATGGTAGCATATAAAAACTGGTACTGGGAGTGTAGAACTGCAGAAGTTCGATGGGGCATGGACTCCATGAGCATGTAGGCAATGAACAGTCCACAGTTCTGATATCTGGTATCTACGGTGGGAATGAAACCACAAAACCAAAGCAAACTCATATGAGTGTTCCTTTAACCATAATTTGGTATCTCTAGACATGTGTGGTAGCCCTTTTTGGAAGAGGCCAAACACATCAGAAATAAATGCCGGACATGAACTGAAACACATAGAAGTTTGTAGATGTACCAGGGGTCCCATGGATTGTCAGCTAAACAAACCCCATTCATCATTATGTGCTTCCATACATATCTGGCGGATGCAACCAATGATGTGCATAGGTGGCATTGCTATACATTTTGCATAGGCTCATCTGTACCAGTTTTTCTGCTACTTGGATGTGTATGCTCCACTCTTTCAAGTCTTCTGATGTTCTCTTCAGTATTGTTCTTCTGTCTGTGGCTGTTTCACTTTTTAGTTGGTCTCGGTAAACACTTTGTTTTGCGCAAGCTATGCGAAAGGCTGCATAGACGCTGACTTAATTGGACATCTAAGCAGATAAGAGCATAAATTGTAAGGCCTAGTCATCAACCATCACAGTGTGGCCTTTGGCGAAGATCCTTACACGTGTCCATTTTTCCTGCAGGCAGGTATTAAATTACCACTTAATGTGACACTAATGGTTTCAAAACCTGTATTTTACTACAGATTCTCAAATGGCTGTCTGTGTATCTCAAAAGAATTAGAAAGTTATTATTGCTGTAGAGTTGTAAATAAATATATCGCATTGGATATTCACTGAACGTCTGCCAAAACCATTCTCAGAACCTGGCAGAAGCTCTTCATTTACATTTACTTCATGAAATAAATACACTCATATATCCACAATCTTATTTCATATATATTTCATTTAGAATATTTCGAAACGGTCGATACATTACTGTCATCAGTGCATCTCAACGTCTCGAAACCTAGTGAAATCTTCATGAAGACAGCATTTTACATCATCCTACACACAGTCCTGATAAAAGAAGGCTGTCTCAATTCTAATTGCCTTAAAACGCCACCTGCTGAGATGTCTTAATCTGACCGAAATTCTGACCTCAGCCCATTGGTTTGTATGGCCTAAGGCTAACTCGGTCACTGTCTAATTAGAGCGTCTCTATAATCTGCCTTCTAAACTTCAATGTCAGTTAAAAGCCCCTATACTTATGCACTGGGAGCAGGGCAGCTCACTAGGTTTTGAGACAGACCCACTGTCTTTAATCACCATTATTCTTGGTGATGTGTATAAGTGATATAAGTAAGTATAAGTGTGTATAAGTAAGACACTGCCGTTTTACTTTTCCAGGCTGTTCTTTGGGGTTCTCTGAGTGCTGATAAAAGTTCTTGTACTTAAACGTTTGGTGTGGTACCGTGGTAACATCATTGAGTTCCCATGTGAGAGACCTGGGTTCGATTCCTGGTCTGGGCAACCAGTCTGTGCTACATCAATAACGGTCTTTGGGCAAGACTCCTAACACCATGTTGGCCTCCCTGTGATATCAATAACCTTGTAAGTCGCTCTGGATAAGAGCCATCCTATGGTAGTCCCTTCTCATTGACAGATGGGACAGACTTTTGCCAACAGGTGGGCAAAGTAAGTAATAACCTATTAACTCTGCAGAATAACCTGCTTTTAAGAAACGGCTCCCACCTCTTTAGCAATGTTATGCCAGTAGACGTAGCTCTCACAGGAATCCATCTGCTCCTGGTGCAAAAAACGACAGCGATCTGGAACCAGAAGAGGCTCGCTCACGTACTCACCTACTGTCGAGACAGAGTAAGAGTTATAGATTGTGAAATGGATGGCAAAACGAGAGCGACAGCACAAACATACGAATATAAATGGCTAGAAAAATGGAGCTGTCAGTATGACGGGGAAGAGTATAAAGCAAAGCAGCAGTTGGCAGGTGGAATGATTGTCAAAGAGAAATTTCAATTCCAAGCCGTGTCAGATAATGGTAGAGTAAAAAAGCATCAGAAATGGCAAACGGAGCTAGCAGTGCCTATTTGGGCTGATGCAGCACACTTATATCAGAAATTATTATGTGTGTTGTGCAGAAATCAAGGACAAGGGCAAGTAGAGTGAAACAGCTGTGGGTGCAAAATCTGCTCGTTCATCATAATTAACAGCTTTGCACTGCAATCGACTAATCTGCAAGCTCTATTTCCTCTAGGGGATAAGGGTTCAACCCTTAACTGCATATGAAATTTTACATAAAATGTAAATGCAAAATGGTACATGCCACGCAGCCTGCCCTGTCCTTTCACTAATGGCTGAATGGCAGGAAGAGAATGCATAATAATGAAATGCATAAGACTGGTGTAAATAGCACCAGAACAGCTAGTAGTGGAGTATAAATGTGTGAAATAGCTACAGACTGGAGTGGCTGGGGATCGGGTTTGATGTGAAGCATTCTTTCAAGTTGGTACAGATAAAGATGACCAGGTTTGGACTGCCTAAAAAGTTACTACACTACAGGTGGTGTCTAGACGCACATTTCCTAGGGCTAGAACAGGGTATAGGAGGGAATATAGAATCTAGAGGTGTAGCAGCTACGAGTATAATGACCAGGATTGGAGTGAGTGCCTGTGGGCTGAAGTCGATAGCACTGGAGTGGCTGGTGGTTGACTGATTAACGTTGGAGTGCCTACAGACTGGCTGCGATTGAAGTAACTAAGGACGGGGCATTGTCTATGAGTTGGAGTGACCATGGCTAGAGTGGCTTTTTACAGAGCGATTAGAGGTGCGGTGGCTGGCTTTAGAGATCCAAGATATCATGTAATATGACTTGGAGTGAACTGGTGTAGAATAGCTTTGGTTGAAATGACTAGGGTTGAAATGGCTATGGGTTACACTGACTAGGGTCTGTGTTACACAAGATAGAGTGCATGAAGTTTGGCTTAGCTAGATGTGAGTTCATAGGGTTAATTGAGTAGAGCTGTATTGTCTTGAAGTACCTAAGTTAGATGGACTAAACGGAGATGGAGGTGCCTGTTATATGCAGTGGAATTATTAAAGGGTGTGGATTAATTATTGGTGGCATGGTTTGGATTGGAGTGCTCAAGGTAGCAGTGACTGATTTGAGACTTACTCAAACAGCGGTAAGGGACGATGATAAAAGGTCGAGTCTGGCAATGACCCCATCCCTTCTTACACCATGCTGGGATGGTGACAGGAGTGGAAGCTTCTTCAACATGGGTAATCTGCAAACCGGGGTACATCTAGAACATATAAACACAGATAGTGAGGCAGGAGGTGTACACTAGGATAAGATACAGAGGGTGGATTAAAAACAAGAAGAGGAAAAAAACGTCAGAGCAATAAAGCAATAAAGAGTCCAAAAGGTTTCCCTCTTGATGGTGTGCTTCCAATTTATGTACAGTGAAATATTGCCTGTCTTTTAATTATTTAGTGCAGTCCTTACCCTTTCTATTACCTTAATATCAAGTCATGAATTTAAGCTCAGATTCGAGTACCTTATATTAAACCATTAAATCCTGTAATAACCTTGCCGGAAGGTGCGGCATTTGCCATGGAAGCATATTAATCCTGTGTTAAGTCAGCTGCTTTTGTGGTATAGATATTTATAGAGGTTGCAGTAGTTGAGTGAATATACT
>JAOVVF010000048.1:21444147-21456799 GCA_028565595.1 Duopalatinus emarginatus
TCCCTTATGAGTCTGGTTCCTTTCAAGGTTTCTTCCTTTTGTCATCTCAGGGAGTTTTTCCTTGTCACTGTCGCCACTGGCTTCTCATCAGGGATAAAAATTTCTAAAAAATTCTATAACTGTATATTTGACCCTTTTCATTATTTCTGTAAAGCTGCTTTGGGACAATGTCCATTGTTAAAAGCGCTATATAAAAAAAAAAATTAATTGAACTGAATTGAGTTAGTACCTACCAAAAGAAGGACAACCTGTGAACCGTCAAGATGATTATGAGCGCCTAAGA
This sequence comes from Duopalatinus emarginatus, assembly GCA_028565595.1. NCBI lineage: Eukaryota > Metazoa > Chordata > Actinopteri > Siluriformes > Pimelodidae > Duopalatinus > Duopalatinus emarginatus. Next base: position 21,444,431 of record JAOVVF010000048.1, read on the forward strand.
TTTAGCAATGTGCTTGGGGGATAAGACTAGCTCAGTAGGTCTCAGATGGTGCCAGATACCACATTATACCTTCAGAGGTCAGAGCTGTTTTAGCAGCTTTTTGCTATTGCAAATGGGTGAATATAATGCTACATGAAACAGTACATACAGCACTGTATCTATAAAACAGATACTATTGTCCAGAATTGTGCAAAATTGGGTCTAACATAGCCTGTAACTGACAATCCAGCAGCCAAATGACAAGCAAATAAATATTCAAGCTGCAGTTTACTAGATTCATGAAACTCCACATTACAGTACTCTCCCTCTCTCTCTCTCTCTCTCTCTCTCTCTCTCGCTATCATTCCCTCTCACTCTATCTCGCTCTCACTAGGACAGTGTGATGCTGTGACTCACTGAAGTTCGTCATATACAAAGTAGGCTTGATAACGCCTGCTGCTCCTGATTGCGTAAAGGATGTTTTTTGACCTTTCTATGTCTCCCACATTTCCCCACTCACGCAGACAAGCAGTTTGGAGCTCCTCTTCATCATCATCATAACAACAACATAACAATATAAAACTATTTTCGATTCTCACAGATGTCAGGTCCATTTTTTTTATGACTGCTAATGGAAACCTACCGACTTTTTCCATTAATAGTGCCGCTATACATAGAATCCTAGTATTCATTCATCATATTAGTAGTAGTGTATATCAGCTATGCTAGCTCTTTTAGCTTATATGCCATGGCATTTTCTTCCATTCCATTTGGGATTAGGCAAATCGTAGCTTGTCCTTTCTTGGCAAAACCTTGCGTTTCTTTACAAAACCCAAGTGAGCATTTCACTGAGCACTATTTCTCAGTTCACTGTTTTGGTTCACATCCAGCTGCTTGCTGAATCACGCCTCAAAAAAAAAAAACAAAAAAAAAAACAATCAAGCCAAAGACTATGAAAAGTCGCGATTGTGTTCGTGGAGTTTTCGCGGATGATAGAAAGAGAGAGTTTGACGCAGCCTATAAAATATTGATAAGCATGTCAAGTAAACAAGCTTTTTTATCAGCCGATGAAAGGGAATTGCTAAACATAGGCTGACGATAACCACAAAGATGATTCTGATTACTGTAGATGAGTCAGCCTAGTTGAATTTCCAATGTCAGCGAGGAGAACAAAAGAAGCCCATTGTTTGCAACAGACAGCCATGTTCTATATGTGAATCAAACCGAGCGCAATTATGGAAATACAAAGGCATTTGGTCTTCAAGCAGAAGCTCTGAACTCTAGTGAAGCAGCAGTCAGCCCTGATGTAGCCTTCACAAACACAAAGTAATAGCCAGGTTATCCTAGTGGGTCTATATGTGTGTGTTTGTGCCTTCTTTCTTCTGAGTTCATGTCCTACATTTATTCTGATGTGTTTAGTCAAACTGGACAATGCACCAACACCCACGTCTAGAGACAACAAACTATGGTTAGAGTTTCTGCCATTACCACCAAAGCCACCAGATCTCAACGTTATCAAATGCACCTGGGATGCCATGCAACACACTGTGGAATGCAGAAATCCCACACCTCGAGATTCAACAGAATTGCGGACTGTTCTGCAGGACTTATGGTGTCCATTGCTGGAAAGTTGTGAGATCCATGTACCATGTCTTAAGAACACCATTGGGTGTTCTTGGGTTTGTCCATCTGGGCGAACCTTTAAAGAGTTATTGTTACTTAGAGCATGGTACAGCCAATAACCCTTCATAAAAGGTAGATCCAGTAACAGGGTTCTTCCTGCTTTGCCAGCTGTGCTTGTATAGCTCATGTTTGGCGAGTGCTGAAATCCATCAGAAGTCCAAGTGAACTCTGAAAGAACCAATATCACCAACGGGTAAACACTGCTAAGTGAGATTAGCATGTTGTCTTTATGTAAGCTTTGGGTGGATATGCTATCTGAATACGACAGGTGCCTCCAGGGCTTTTATTGCATGCTTTGTGTTTATACCTAGTCTTTGAGTCGCTGTAATCCTGTATCTACAGTATAATCCCTCTGACAATGTTTGGAAAGGACCCACTTTAAATGAGTGCATACTGTGTGCCTTCTCAAATCATCAATTTCATATGGCTTAGCCACTGGTGGTAAACTCTCGGGTCACGCTGGCAATGATTCTATGCCTCGAATCGTTGCTTTTTCAAATCGTTAGCCTACCTGTGTTTAGTTGCCATGGTTACGCCGCTAGCGCCCGGCTAGTGCAATATCCATATAAGCAACCACAGCCTGTATATAAATACCGCCTATTCAGTTTCGAATCGGATGTCTGGGCAGTAAAAATAAAAAATGTTTGTGTATAAAATGCATCTAGTCTCTGTATAGTATTTGCGTTTCAGTATTTGTCCACCATTTTTTAGATGCCTAAAAAGGCTTGCTGCCCCGAAATTTTCTCAAATTGCTCAGTATCTGGGGTGAATGTACCAATCACAGCATGGCACTCATCGCGTCCATTTCATGCTGCAAATGATAGCTTAGCTCTCCTGCCACTGAATATTTCCTTCGTTTTCTTAAAATAACTGTAGTTTTAAAAGAAACGTCTAGAATTTAGGGATCAAATACAGATTTTTTAAAAAATGGAACAGAAAAGTGCTTGCCCTATCATCCAGAGGTCAGTTCGAAGTTCGAATCCTGCGTGATGCTATAATCATCTGTAGCTGGAAGTCCAGAGAGTAACACTGGCCATGCTCTCAGGGAGTACATAGCCAATCATGGATTCTGTGAGCTCAAGCATGCAGAAGTGAGAAGTAGCGCTTTCTCTGTGTTCCTCCTGACATTGCACTAGCAAGAAGTGCGAAAAGCAACTGTGGCTGGATGGACGTGTTTTGGAGGAAGCACGTGATAGCCTTTGCCCTCCCTCGTTGGTAGCTGTGATGATAGAAATACGACGCAAATGGCAAAAGAAAAAAAAGAAACAAACATGATGTGGTGCTGATCCCTAAGCATTTCACCAACGACTGCACTTTCCTACCATTTCACGGTACGTTTCATGCCAGCAAAACAATTATAAACAAATAAAAGAAAGAATAAATGAATGAATGAAAGTAAACTATTGGCATTCAGGCTTGCACACGCCGAGGAATCATCCGCATTTAACTCATCCATACAGTAAAACACACATATACACACAAAAGTGAAGTGAGCACACTTGGTCAGAGTGGTGGACAACCTCATCCAATGCACCATGGGGAGCAGTTGGGTGTTAGGTGCCTTGCTCACTCAAGGGCACTTCAGTCATGTCTTGTCAGTTATGGGGATCAAACTGGCAACAGATCACTGAACCAGTAAAAGTGTTTGTATAAAAGTATTTGCTAATGCTAGCATGGACTTTCACCAGTATACTGAGTACAAATGATCCTCAACATACTGAAACGGTCTCTGTATGTAACCATATATGAGAATACGGAAATATATGTATACAGTCAGTAGTGTAGCGAAATGACAGAACAAATCAAAACTACTATCAGGTTTATTGAAAAACTTTGTTTTTAACTCATGCTAACCTGCAACCCTGCAGAGATATTTAGCTTCCTGCTATGCTAATCACACTGCTTAGCTTGCACTGCTAACTGCTCTTAGCCCTTAGGCCTGAAAAGCAATCTGCAGAGGAATAACGACGTGTTTAACATTAACCAGACATGAGCCAGTCATGTTTGCATGACCACTTTAGCTGGTGGATTTCACACTCTGCTAGCTTTAATATTCTGTTAGCCTTTTTAGCAATTTATTTTGGCTGACTGGACACAACAGCACTGGCATCACAGCTCCCCTGACATTCTCTGCGGTTCTTTAAATTTTCATACGCGCGTCACAAATCACTGTCCCTCATCGCCCCTGAGCCCGTATGCGTGCTTTGGCTCTTTCTCTGCATTGACAAATCGCTAATCCTGGAGTGGATTCGCCTTGTGTTTCTTCCGCAGTATTACAGATTAGTGCGTTGCATGAGATTGGATTTGGGAAGATTAAATTCATTTCTAAGCATTTCCCTTCCACTTTCTTTTCTTTCCTATTTTGCCTTTTCTGTCATGCTACACAAGCAGGTGTGTCAGATGGCATTTACGCATTCAGGATATGGATTTTATGCTGTTATTTGATTAAAGAACTAAACACCCATCAAATGATTTCCCTTCCCCTTAATTCCCTTTACCGAGTGTTAGATATGCAGTAAGTCATCAGTCTGGTCCCAGCTGCGCAGTTTGCCTGTACACCGCCAGCGTTTCTGCTCCATTGGATTTAGTTTCCTTTTGAGATTTTGCAAGATGGCATCCGACTGCATCTCATATCTCTGTGTTTCTTGTTTTCTCACCGCACTCAGAGGCCCTGTTCTCATCTCTGACTTGTTTTTAACGTGCATCAAAGTGACAGCTGCATTTCCTCTCTAGACGTTTCACATGTTCTCTTAAAAATGTCGTGATGCACCATGTAACCCCCATTCCTAGTCCCTATATATATATGTTTTGTTGTGGGCCCAAGGCACGTGTGACGCATTTTAATATTAGAACAGGTTTACTTTTCTCTACTGCTGAAATGCCGCATTATAAAAATCGTGGATTTCCTTCATCTTCAGTGCACAGCCATGCACTAATGTACCACAAAAACAGGTACACCAGTCTAACACTTGGTAGGTCCCCCACAGGGCATGGACTCCACAAGAAATATTCTGTAGTCAATGAACAACATCACTTCCTGCAGAACGGTCCACAATTCTGCTGTATTCCGAGGTGTAGGATTTCTATGGAGCTATGAAGTGACAATGCAACCCACTGTACCACTGTGCCACCCCGTGACACTTTCTAATTGCAATTTAATGACTCTTAATATATTTCTAACTGTGCTACAAGAAACCGTTGTTTGTCAGTAAATCCCAGTTTCAGGACACTTGCAAGTTTTGTTCCTGGGTTTAGTGTATTTTCAACAACGTAAAACTGGTAATGTAATTATTTTTGGGTGCAAAAAAGGAAAACAGAGGCAAGAAGATTAAATGTTTACTACAACATAAAATACATCATAGCGAGTAACTACTACGACTTACTAAAATCTATATTATGATGTATAACACGAGTGTGTAAGGTAGTGAGAAATTCTTCTCTGGATTGACCAGTGGTTCCTTTGGGTTTAAAGTATTCACACACAGTGGCAAAATGTGAATAATGCAGTAGAATATAAATAATTTGGGCACTATAAAATCAGAGCTTAAGACAACGCTGTGAAGCTTACTAGTGCCATTACACACCAGCAGAAGTAGACTCTGCATACCTACAGGAAACAAACCTAAAACATCAGCTTGTAAGAACCCTAAGACTGCTGACAGGTGAAGGTCATGGGTCATGGGTGAGCAAGGCTCACTGATATGCTTGGGACATGAAGAATAGCCCGGCTGCTCTAATCTAAAAAAAAAAAGATAAAACAAAAGAAAGATCTGTTGCTAACGTCTTGATGGAACAGTTACCACGGCACACATTCAGAGGTCCTGTGCATTCCATGCCTCAGCAGGTCAGAGCTGTGTAGGCATCTGCTGAACAGTTCTCATAGAGTTTATTTAAGGATGAAAATAAAATCTGTCTCTAAAGGCAACTAGAATACTAGGAAACATATCACTGGATTAAGCTCAGATTACAAGTTTAAGATGGATTTGTGGCCAGGAGATTTTCCACTGGGTCATATGTCATGAGTTCAAAAAAAAAAATCTGGCAAAAATAAAAGAATGGATAAAATGCATTGTTTCGATGTTTGTGTCCGTGTGGGTGTGTACATGTGTATATTTGTGTGAGGGTGTGGGCAAGTGGGTTTGCCCCTTCTTGTCTAACGCGACACCCCTTGCTTTGTTCCCTCACACCTCCAGCATGCCTCGTTAGCATCAGGCTGCGTCACGATGGGCGTGATAACACACGTGCTTCTCGCCCTGTCAGCCTCTTCTCACAGACTCTTCCTGTCTCCTTTCTCTTCGCTCTTTCACTTTAAGTATTTATGCACACGTTTCATGCTCCCTCACCCCCCTCCAACTAACATCACTCTACAGCAGCATCATTTGGCCACAGAGGCCAGTTGCTGTAGCAACGCCTCCCTCCAGAGATGGCTACCTTCCCTGTTGCCGTAGCAACCAGTTCCCAGTAGGATTCCAAATGAGCATTCTCTCTCTCTCTCTCTCTCTCTCTCTCTATTTTTCATTCTAGGAGTGAATGAGAATGAGCTTTTTTTGGTCCTGTTTTACATGTAGTGTGTGTGGTGCTGGTGGTTTGGTGGTTAGTTGAGTGCACACATGGGTTTATTTGCATATTAAATCATCAGCTGCATCTAAGGTGAGATTTTTAGCACTGAAGGCGAGAGTCATGCTGTTTTAAACAGTACAAACAAAAACATAATATAATATAATATAATATAATATAATATAATATAATATAATATAATAATAATTACAATAATAATAATAATAATTAGTATTATTATTATTATCGCTATATTATATATTATTATAATAAATATTCTTCATAATAATAATAATAATAATAATAATAATAATAATAATTATTATTATTATTATTATTATTCACTATGAGATATTAAACAGCAAATGTGTTAATGAGACCTAGCCGGAACAATGTCACTGTTGATATATTATTAACTCGGTCAGGAAAAGACAAACTGAGTGAACATGGTAAACAAATCTTTTAGTGTTTTATTGGTTATTGGAATAAGTCAGAGTTTTAAATGCACGAAAACGGTCCACGGTCATTAGCTGATATCTATTTGTATATAAATAATTCGACTCATAATGGGGTTGGATGATTAATTGCACACACAAAATAAAGTAGTTTAATCTCTGATCTTTGTCCTGTGCTTATGTACTTGTTTACGAATATGTGCCAGTCAGTTAAAGTACGTTTACATGTTTGCTATTAAACTAATAAATCATTTGTTGAATAGTAAATTGCTTCATGTAATTATAAAAACCTCACAAGCCCTGCATATTATAGCTCCCCTCACATATTTATGCCACAAATAATGCATACACAAGAGTTTATGATTATTCATGAATACGCAAATTGCAAATATGCAAATGTTCTTCTGCCATCCCAGCCCCACTCTGTCCACTCACTACCCCGCTGTGCTATACTATTATCTACAGCAAAAAAGGCAACACATTCTATATTCTGATTTACATTATTCTTAGTATTAGATTCAAGCTTGCCATAAAGTACTATAGAAATAACAATAAACAATTATCTGCAATTAAGTAAAGATACTGTAGTACCTTACATAGTAATACAATAACACCTGATCCAGTACATATGCTCATTTGGCTGATGCAAATTTCATGTGATGCTGAATAAACCCGAGCTGAAGGTTAAGGGGTTTTGCTCAAGGACACAACCACACCGTTGTCCTTTGATTTGAACTTTCTCATCTAGCCTAAACCACTGGGACACAACAACCAGCTCAACTAATCTGCATTGATCTAACCACTTCTACCAATAAATAATCCTGTTAATAATAAATAAAGATTGCACTGAATCAATAAAGTCAGTCTGAGCTAGTTTACTAGCAATTAACCAGATGGCTAGCTGTGTATGTGTCTCCAGACTCATCAAGGCATGGACTCCACAAGATCTCTGAAGGTGTTCTGTGGTATCTGGTACAAAGATCCTTCTGATCCTTCTGTGGATCTTTTGTTGGCTCAAGCCAAACAGACTAGCCTTCATTTCCAACATGTATCGATAAACCTTGAAGGCCCATGGCCCTGGCTCACCAGTTGTCCCTGCTTAGGCCAGTTTTGCCAGGTACTATCAACTGCATACCTGGGTTAACCCACAAGACTTGCTGTGTTGGAGATTTGTGGTCCAGTGGTCTAACCATCACAATAAGGCTCCCGTCAAAGACACCACAATCTGTATGCTTGGCCATTTTTGTTTGGTGGTTTCCAGCACATCAACTTCAAGAACTGAATGTTCACTTGCTGTGTAATATATCTAACCTGTGGATATATTAGAAGCCACTGTATTGAGATAATCAATTTTATTCACTTTATGTGTGAGTGGTTTTGTAGTTTTAATGCTATGGCTGATTAGTATTTACATTACACCAAAAAGCTGTTTAGGTATTTGCTGAGTTCAAATCTGCAAAAGGTACAAATAAGCATTTAGACATAACACATACGATCCAAACTTGTCGGTACCATAGCAAGATTTACTCTATTGAGACCATTAACTAAGTTAGCTACGTTTCGTAGGTCAACATTTCTAGCTATCACGTGTTCATTTTTTAACTGTACCAAAGTAGGTGAATTTAGTGAAAGTGAACTATTTGCCTATTGTGTTTGCACACAGAAGAATGCAACCTCCACATTTAACCCATCCATGCAGTGAAACACCAGTGAACACTAGGGGGCAGTGAACACACTTGCCCGGAGCGGGGGGCAGCCCCAAACCATGGCGCCCAGAGAGCAGTTGGGGGAGTTAGGTGCCTTGCTCAAGGGCACCTCAGTTGTGTCTTGCCCTGTGCGGGGATCAAACCCGGGATATTCCGGTCATGAGACCGGTTCCCTAAGGACCACGTACGTTTATAATGTATTAGTATTTTTGAAACAGAAATCAAAATAAAAATGCACATTAAGAAAGGTGTTAACAATTTAAACCTAGCACTAAAAGCAGTATCAGTCATCCAAGGCCAGTTAACCATATCAGATTGATGTGTTTTAGTACAAAGTGCAGGAACTTTAATGGCTTCCTACTCATAAGTTCTACTCAGTCTAATGAAAATGCTACAAATGTATTTAGCGAATGGCTACAATTCAAGATCTGCAGCGTGGGCTGTTTTCTGATCAATATGCAGCTAATGGCACTGTGGCATCCTCACTCTGTCATGTAATGGATCTTGTTTTCAAAATCCTTTCCATTTTAAAAATCCCCAACCCCCCACCCCCCCAACCCAGAACCTCGATCAGGATAAGCAATGCCTTCTGACACTCGCAGGCAAATCTACAATTCACAAGCAAACATTTAAACAGCACCCAAAAAAACCCAAAAAACCTCACCGCAAAGCATCCCGTGCACTTCTTCCTGAGAAAAAATCTTGAAAAGCATTATCTGACAGCTTTGTGCCTTGCTGAATATATTCCAAATAAATAATGTAACACCAATCTTTGAACTCTTTCAATGCTGCAGTATCACAACAAGGGTAAACAACCATTGTATATTCTTTAACCACAAGTGAAATAAATGCAAAACCATTTTTTGTACAAAATGCACAATTTAAAATATATATACTTACACAATATATTCTAGCATGTCAGCATGTGAATATGTTAATAATAAAAAATAAATGATTTTGTTTCATTTTAAAAGAAGGAAGGAATTGATGTTTTATTTTCAAAGAACCAGAGTAACAGAAAAATTTGTACACCAGTGTAATATCTGATAGAACTCCATAAACTTTGCGGAAAATGTTCTGTAGGCAATAAAGACCAGACTTCCTGCAGAACAGTCCACAATTCTGTTGTATTCAGAAATTCAGGATTCCTGTGTTCCACCACACACTGCATGGCATCCCAGATGTCTTAACGTTGAGATCTGGTCACTTATGTGTGAATGGCAAAACAGCAAACTTACACGAGTGTTCCTCTAACCATAATTTGCCATCTCTACCTATGTATGTCCTGTTGGTAGAGGCCAAACCCATCAGAATAAATGCAGGACATGAACGGATGTAGGGCTGGGCAATTAATCAAAATATAACCGAAACCGACATTCAGACCCTCTAATCGACACGATCTTGCTGATGTCGGTTATTTCGTTCTTTACATTTCTCTTAATCCTTTCCCCAGGGTGTACATATACTGTTCCTTTAAGAACGCACTACCGCGTGTATAGTCATGTGACTCGGCACCATCCAGTCTTCAGCAAGCGAGCGTCATTGAGGTGAACCGAGTGCGCAGCTTGTCCCAAAAAAAGAAATGCAGCGTCTGTGGTTTGGGTGCATATTTTTAATTTTTTTTTGCAAGAAATGCAAGTTATTTATTTTTACATTTTAGAGAACTGTCTATTTACATTTTAACTAAAATGTGACCTTTTACATAAGGTGTTTTCATTTCGTATGACGTGTGCTTTTGATTACAGTTGTTCAAAATGTTCAATAAATAACCATAAATATTTCATATGTGTCTTTTAAATCATAATGATATGCACTGTTTCATTAAAAAAATAGCTTTAATACTTTAGCACAATCTGTGTAAATTAGAGACAAAAAAATAATCGTTCATTAATTGTAATCAAGGAAAAATGTTCAATTAATCGTGATACTGATTTAAGGTCATATCGCCCAGCCCTAAACGAGTGTAACTCGTCAGAAAAGAGTCACACTTAGTGTTCACCTGTCAGAGACATTTGTAGATGTATGAGGGGTCACATGGAATGCCAGCTAAACAAACCTCATACCATTACGGAGCCACCACCAATCTATTCCAGTTTTCTTTCTCTGGCACTTTAGTCTATATTTAAAATTTATTTTTTATTTCGTTCTGCCGTCTGGTGCGGTGTAGCAAATCTCGGGCAGATTACAATAGACAGCGCCATACTGAGCTTTTGAAATACGTTCACAAAGAGAAGAAGTATGTGGTTTGAAAGCATGAAAGCAATCAATCTGTGATCAATTCAAGTCTTGGAGGAAAATGGGTTATCCTGAATTGACAGTGAGGAATAAGATGTAGGAACACGTTTGTGATCAATGTGCTTGTTTGCTGGTATAGATGTTTGCTGGGAACAATTAGAGTCTGTTGAATGTATCATTGCCAACGGAATGGACACTGATGGGGTAAAATTGGCACATAGGACGGATATGTAGAGAGAAAGCATGTAATGAGATGCAGAATAAACAACACCAATGCCAGAACTGTAGATATCTGAGAATAAAAAAAAAACAGTGGAATGTAAGAAAGGCACATTAAGGTGGTGTGGTTGGGGTATAAGTACATATTTATATATTCTAATATTTATATACTATAAATGGTAGACTATATTTAAGTCCTGTCAGGTTGACAGAATGTAGGACTGTCAGAAAGGCAAGAGACAGACTGATCTATTTATGTTTCATAAGGAAACAAAGCAAGAGCATGAAAAATTGAAGAATGAAGTCGCGGGAAGACAAACCTGACACAAAGGCTGCAGAGGTGGGGGAGAAATAAGAGTAAGGAAAGAGCGAATAGGAGGAGCAGCTATCAAAGAAAGATGATGGAACGGTGCAGAGGAGACAGAGTAAGGGTTCAATGACAGATGATGGAATGAAGGAGAGGAGAGAAAGATCGATGAAAGAAAAATACAGGCAAGAAGGTTGAAAAACAAGGGTGGAAAAAGCAGAGTAGGAGAGAAAGCAGTGGAAGGAAAGAAAGAAGGGCTGGTGGAACGAGGGATGCTAGCACAAATGGGTGGTAGGATGGAGAGCATGGTCTAAAAATAGGTATCGGAAAAACGAGGGTAAAAAAGATTGGAGGTTGAGAAAGGGAATGCTGGAAACAAGGCTGGTGGATAGACAGATTTTTAAAGAAGTTTAAAAAAATAACAGTTAGGGTTGGTAAAGGGATCTGGCAAGAATAAAAGGTGGAATGGAGATAAGTGTTTGAAAGATCAAGCATGTTTGCAAGAGGGGTTGGTGGGAAGATCGGAGATAGATAAAAGAGGGATGGTGGGAAAAATAGAGATAGTTGAAAGAGGGATATTTAATATAGAGACGTTGGGAAGAATGGAAAAAGTTGAAAGATGGATGGTGGGAAGGTTAGGGATATTTGATATAGAGATGTTAGGAAGAATGAAAATAGTTGAAAGACAGGATGGTGGGAACAATTAAGATAGTTGAAAGAAGGATGGTGGGAAGATTAGATATAGTTGAAAGAGTAACGTTAAGGAAGATTGGAGATAGCTGAAAGGGGGATGTTGGGAGGAATAGATATAGTTGAAAGAGGGATGGTGAGAAGAATAGAGATAGTTGAAAGAGGGATGGTGAGAAGAATATAGATAGTTGAAAGAGGGATGGTGAGAAGAATAGAGATAGTTGAAAGAGGTATGGTGAGAAGATTGAAAATAGATAAAAGAGGGATGCTGGGAAGACTGGTGATAGTTGAAAGACGGATGGTGGGAAGACTGGTGATAGTTGAAAGACGGATGGTGGGAAGACTGGTGTTGGTTGAAAGAGGGATGGTGGGAAGACTGGTGATAGTTGAAAGACGGATGGTGGGAAGATTGGTGATAGTTGAAAGACGGATGGTGGGAAGACTGGTGTTGGTTGAAAGAGGGATGGTGGGAAGACTGGTGTTGGTTGAAAGAGGGATGGTGGGAAGACTGGTGATAGTTGAAAGACGGATGGTGGGA
>JAOVVF010000048.1:21459493-21470050 GCA_028565595.1 Duopalatinus emarginatus
GTCCTGAGATCAGACTTGAGTCGGTATGATTACTTTCTGGGTCCTGAGATCAGACTTAAGTCGGTATGATTATTTTCCGTCCTGAGATCAGACTTGAGTCAGTATGATTATTTTTTTCCTGTCCTGAGATCAGATTTGAGTCGGTATGATTATTTTCTGTCCTGAGATCAGACTTGAGTGGGTATGATTACTTTCTGGGTCCTGAGATCAGACTTGAGTCAGTATGATTATTTTCTGTACTGAGATTAGACTTGAGTCAGTATGATTTAATTTTTTGCTGTCGAGATCAGACTTGAGTCGGTATGATTATTTCCTGTTTCTCGACTCCAATCTCCTGTGTGTTTGTGTGACTGACTTGATGACTCTGTCTACCACGCTCATCATAATGCATACATCTGATTGGCTGAGAAGCATCATGTGTCATACTGATAACGCATACGATTAGTCTGCTAAACCTAGACTGTAAATGCTAGAAAAGTGACGCACGGTTAAAATTAATGATACTCAATATTCTACTGTAGTACAACATCTGGGACAATGTCTGGGTCTGGACCACACCCTCGTGGTCTGCATATTAGTGACCTCTGCTAGTTTTGTGGCTTGCGACTCAGTATACAGTGGTTAGTATCTACCAAAAGCAGTCCGAAGAAGGACTTGCGGTGAACCAGTGACAGGGTCATGGCCGCACTAGGCTCAGTGATGTGAGGCTAGCCCATCTGGTGTGATTCCACAGAAGGAACTGTTAATAATGTCTTGGTGCCAGATGCCACAGCACGCCTTTAGAGGAGTTCATGTTTCAGTGGCTCAAAGCTGATTTTTTTTGCAGGTAGTGTTAATGTTATGGGAAACTGTCGTATTGCGTAAGGTTCTTTGTATGCTACCTAGGATATATATTTATATATGCGATAAAATATAACTTTGTTATCCGCTTAAGAAAGTGGTTCCAGCTTCCACCTTTTGTACTTTATGCCGTATGAATTTATAGTGCCATATTACTGCTTATCTTTGTTCTGTCTGGTGAAGTACAAAACAACAGACCTGCTGAAATCTCAATACTTTTGGATTTTAAATCTGGTAAATCATTTTAATTTGTTAAGGAATTTGAAACCTTTTGTTCCAAACAAGCCTTAACTCTCGAATCCTCAACAGCAAACCTCAGCTTCGTCAATCTGTGAATTTCTAATGGCTCGTAAACCACCGAGGGAAGCCACAGTGGGGTTGTGGGGAATCTATATGACAGTCAATGGAACACATCAGGTGTACAGACACCTTAGTTTACTCCATGCGACTCGTTAAGTCCATGCTAAGACCTCTACAACGTCTACAAGCAACCAAGAACACGAATTAAACAATCATGAATTAAACAATCATGAATAAAGTGACATGTTGTGTAAATGAATCCGGCTGTTTGTTTTAATATTCGGCTTGAAATAATTAGACTGCTCACTGGAGTCGTTTGAACATATAATTGCCATTTCTTGCCTGTGGCATTGACACAGACTGGTGAAAATTTGCATACAACAGAACTGCTGAAACTCATTGACCTGGGGGAAGAATTGAAAGGCTGCACTGAGTCTGACTGACAGCACTATAACAATATAAAGGCACAGGAGATCCATATGAACAGCAGAGGAAGATCTTCAGAATAATAATGATAAGTGGTAGTGATGTCAGACCCGCATCTGGAGTGGCATATCCAGCCTCCTACAGAGGTTTAGCTGACCTCGACAGCCTCCTCAACAATCTTTTGGAAAGATTTCATTTTCCACTTGATTAAACAAAGCAGATGAAGCAACGAGTAAATGTTCCGTGTTATCTGATCTAAAAAACAAAATCAACTGGAAGAGGTACCGGAAAAATGGCCCCGTGTTGTTCCACCTGCAACTGCTGCCCTGTATTCAGGTCATAATTTGTCAGGCGATAATCAAATACAATGCAAATAACCAAACTTCATTTGCATGGTTGTATGTGTATTGCATAACCCCTCTGTAGGCGAAAATGAAATAAAAGCAAAACCATTTCTTATGCTCAAATTAGACCGATGATCCATAGGAGTCGGTGTGCTCTGTATAGCACTAATCAGCAGCAGCTCTTGGAAATGGTTTTTAAACCTCACAGGTCCAATAAAAACTTATTAACTTAAGACTAAGGTTTTTTTTTTCTTACAGCAGGTACAACAAAAGTGCTCTAAGTCAGCCTACTGACAGCTTTCCTGGCTGTAGTCAGGTTTTTCGCTCTATTTATACTGCGTCTGTGACGTATTCGGGATCCAGCCAAGGATCTAGTCTGTCTTGCCATATGGTAAGTCAGACAGGTAGTCATTTATGTTGATGTCTATTCATTTTGTTACATAATTAACACCAGAAACAGATAATTATCAAGAATTTTTTACATCACTTGTTTTCAAAGTTTGATTCACGGACCCCTAGGAGTCTGAGACCCCTAGCCAAAATACTTTATTATAGATGAGAACTGTGTATCATTAATAAAAAAAAAAGCTTATGTACAGATGGGGACCATTTCTGCCAATAAAACAAGCCTGGTGTGCCCATTGGTCCGACCCACATTAACTCTGAGCTAGTAGATATTCTAATATAATTATGATGCAATCTGTAATAAACTACAAACCGTCCCAACTGCTAGTTTGATTTATCAACCCTCATTTATGCTCAACGTTAAATACGAATACGGTCAAAGCCTTCCGTCCGTACTCTGCGTTCATTTCGTACATGATTTGCACGTTTTCTGAAAGCCTACAGTGCGAACGGAATGGAGCAACACCACTGTACACCGTGGGGGCAGTTCGGCATGCGACCATTTCCATATGGACATGACGAAGAAGAAATGGCGGAACTTGAACGTGAAAAGAGGTTGTGCGAGTTGGTTCGAAGTATTTAATCGCCGATATACTTATCTAGAATACTGTCTTTTTCGTCGTTTCTAAAGTAAACACAGAACTACAAGCTTCTCCACCATCGCCATGTTTGATTTTTACTCCGAACTGCCCTTTACTGGATGTGTTGCTCAACAACCATGTCAGTGGAGTTGACACAAGGACGTATGTGGGGAATAAAGCGTACGCATGCATTTCCGTACTCAGAGGAGGTATAAATGAGGCTTAAGCCAGCTAGCTATCTAGGAGGCATGGAGAAATATTGTATTTAAGTAAGTACAGGCATAGGTTTATGGTTAAGGAACCATCCTCTGGACAGGACGGTCCCCGGTTTGAACCCCACGACCAACATGCCACAATCGAAGTGCCCTTGAGGAAGGCACCCTGAAAAGCTCCCTGAGCATCGTGGATAGGGGCTGCCCCCTGCCTCGAGCAAGTGTGTTCACTGCCCCCTAGTGTTCAATAATGTGTATGTGTATGTGTGTGTGTGTGTGTGTGTGTGTGTGTGTGTGTTTCGCCACACCAGTGCCAGTAGTTCACTTTTATCTGAACATTCAAATCCCGGCATGCCATGAGATATAGGAGCTTGAAACCTAAACATTTTGAATTTCTGACAGCAGGACCAAGCTGTGAAAAAGCATGCTATGCAGATCATAAGAAATTCCTTTTGACAACCGTAGCTTATTACAGGCCTGTGAGTAATTAGACTCTACTGTTCTTACAAATAACAAGTGTCAAGCGTGCATGCTGCTGTATTCCAGAGGCATAAATAATAAAGTTAGTGCCAAAAGGATTTGTACTCTTATCTGACATGGAACATGGACACAATGAAGGATGTACTGATTTTGGCAGCTGTGTAACTAGAAAAGAAAAAAAAAGTTTCCGCTAAAATAAAAAAAATAAAAAATGAACTCGGATGTGAAGTTATATCGAGGTCTATTGAGATCCTTGCCATATACAGTACTCCAAATCATCTGTTAAACATCTAATATAGAAGGCCCACCTAATATCTACTGACATGTAAATCCTCCACTCCACTGTCATGAGTGCTGAGTGTAACGCTATCACGGACGGTGTAATCAATGTGCGCTGTACAGACAGCACATCTCCAGACGTTTCTTCCCTCAGGCATGTTTTCTCCCAGCAGCCCCTCCTGTGAATGTACAGCGATCTGACAGTGATGAAATGGGCCACGTCCTCCGCCCCAGGCCTTGGGGTTTAGGATTTCTCTAATGCTTCTGCTTGCACCTCTCTTTTTCCACCCTTCATTTTCTCGCTCATATCTCTTCTAGGCTCAACCTTTACATATAAACTCCCAGACTCTGAGTCTTCTTTCTCAGAAGATCCTAAAGATTAACATTAGGATATAAGGACCAGGCTTCAGTGCTTATGGTCATATGTTTTTTTTTGCACCATGTCCAAGTTCACTTCATTATTTCTATAAATTCTTCACAAAAATATGCTCTCTCTCACCCCTGTCTCAATCACGTCTCTATCAGCTCCTCGTCCGTGAAATTTTATCTACCCAGTGCAGAACATCCAAAGGGTGTCTGATTCAGGCTTCCTACAGGCAAGAGGCTACCCTTTGATAGGATCCTTGGTTTCACCCCCACGGCTTCGCAAAACCCAGAGCATGAACAGCTGCCAATTAGGCTTAATCTGGCCCGGCGTGCACGACAGAACCGTGCATTGTGTGCATACAGCGCCTCGCCCCACCAAAAACTGCCTGCACCTGATACACAGTGTACAGGAAAGACGAATAAAGACACACTCCGCCCCGGAGCGGGAGCCCGCTGCCGGCCTGCACGCTTTCATTTACACAAGCCCTCGCATTTGACTGGTAAATACCTTTGTTTTGAATTCAAAATAACCGCACAGAGCTTTAGTCGATTAAGGTCAGAGCGAAGTCTGTGCCAATTTATTTTTTCATATCACAAAATTTGCCTGACCTTTTGTTCATCATTAATTGGGCAGAAAGGCGGTCTATCTTTGGTCATAATGTTTTGCTAGTTAAATTAAAGATCTCAGATCTTGAATACTGGGAGTGGGGAGTTTTTCACATTACCAACATTCGGAGCTTGCACATATATACTGAGGACTCGATACTGAAATTGGGTACACTGGTGGTCACAGCCCTAAACCCTACTTATGTGAGATCTGGTGGAGTTTGAGTAAAATTCCAAAAAGAGTACGTTTCTCACTTATACATGATTCTGTAGTTGAACATAAGACCATTTTTCTTGCATGCCATCAACTCCAGTACTGATTCTAATACCGTCAACCCCCCCCCCACACACACACACACACACACACACACACATCAATGACACTTGAGCATCTATTTGCCCCTTTTAGACCACTGTATAATATACTGTATAATGTTATTATTATTATTATTATTATTATTATTATTGTTATTATTATTATTATTATTGGTTATCCTATTGCCAGAATAATGATAATAATTTCTTATTATTATTAATGGTTTTCTTATTATAAAAGAATAATTATAATAATTTAATTCAAATTAATTCCTGTATCTTCACAGAGGACATCATTAACCCTACTGTCCATGGAGAAGCATAGATGTGTGAGGTTACTTTACTTTAGGTTTATTCAGGAAACCACCAGACATTTTCTTTTCCAGCACATCACTAAACAAAACCAACAATGTTATTTTATTCGTTTAACAACTAGTGGATTAAAAGCATGATAAAATACCCTACACACATTACTATTTCATGACTTCAATTAACTGATATACTGTATATCTTGAGCATGATGTACCGAAATAATGGAAAACAATAAGTTGCGCTGGATCAAGTGCTATTTTATAAGCCGTCGTATACTGAGGATGGAAATAAATATTGATGCAACATTCAGACTTAGGTCAACGCTGAATACAGCCCATTGTATGAAACTTTTATGAATCCCTCAGGAAAAATAAACTGTTGCAATTATAGAAGATTTAGAAATAATAATAACTAAATATAAATACAAATACGCTAAAGTGTCTACGCAAAATACGTAACAACAATGCACGTCATTGTGTCAGCCAGTGTGTATATGAAGCCACAGACATCTATATTTGTATAGGGTTTGTATGGGACCCCTGGTAAATCTACAAAAGTCTCTGACATGTGAATGCTAGGGTTCCGAGATGGCGCCGCTAAGGTCAGCCGCGAAGTCTCGACTGCTCCGTCCACACTTTGACTTTTCTCTTTAAATCTAATGCTACATGTGCCTACTTTCTGTTTAGTTGCATCTAAAGATGCCAAATTCTGGTTAGAGTTACACTCATCTGAGTTTTGCCATTCCCACACAAGTCACCGGATCTGAATCGGAATTGTGAACCGTTCTGCAGGAAGTATGCCAGTCATTGCCTACAGGATATATTTCCACCAGCTCATGAAGTCTATGCCCAGTCGAACTTCTGCAGTCCTACGCTTACCGGTACCTGCTTTATTTTTACTTATTTTTTTTTTCCTTTTTTTGTATGCTACCAGTTTTTTTTTTTTTTGCCACTTCAGTATATGGGTTATGATTCCAGACTTATCTTGTACATGTATACGGAACACTAACATCATGACTCAGCTTTGAACACATACTGCAGTTGGTCTTTGGTCTCAGTTATAGTTTAAAAAGTAAATTATTTAGTAATTACGATGAATAATTCAGTAACTTCACAAACAGTCAGGGAAAAAGCGCAAAATTGACAGAACAGCAACAACAACCTGAGTTAATCAGTCCAGGCAATGCTTCTTTAGCCTAAATATACACAAACGAGCGCTGTCATGATGAGCAGTCTTGATTCTCCATGATTGCCTGAGAGTGGAAGAAAGTGGGAAAGTGCGTGTGTGTGAAAGAGAGAGAGAGGAAGAGAGAGAGAGAGAGAGAGAGAGAGAGAGAGAGAGAGAGAGAGAGAGAGAGAGAGCGAGGGCAGGAAAGACAATGAGCCGAGTCGGTGTGTTTCATGCCTCATGGCCCGTGCGCATGGCAGAGCGTAGTACGCTGAAAAACATTAGCGAAAACTTGATTATCCCCCAGCTCAGAAATTAATTAAATGAGAAAGAGGAGATCTGGTAGGGCTCCTGCACTCCTATCTGTTTCAACAAATACTCTGCCCTGCAGCTACGGCTGCCACGGACAGCAAACTGCTGAGAAAGTATTGCACACGCAGGACAATTTAGCAATTTAACCCTTCAGCCACATTTCTTCCTACTGCTGATTACCGAGGCTTTACTCCAATACATCTTTCCAACTACAGTGTCTAGACCTGAGCAAGCTTTCCTGTAAAGCCTCGGATTTGCTGATTCTCTCTCTGCTTAGTGCCCAGTGTGTTGATGAAGCTTTTTCATTTGACAAGGTCACGGAATTGTGCGTCGGAGGTAAATAGCAGCACCTGGATTTAAAGTGAAGAAAGAGAATTCCTGGTTGTGATGGTCAAATAACTGGAGCTGGAGCAGCTTTTCTGGAAAGCTCCAGCCTCGGTCCATTTTAGAGTGAAAGTGAAAGTGAAAGCGAAGTGGCTCACATACTGTGCTTGTACGAATCTTTTATTAATCCATCAGGAAAATAAACTGTTGCAATTATAATACATTTAAAAAGACTAATAACTAAATATAAATATAAATGCACTAGTGTCTATGCAAAATACATAACAACAATGCATGTCATTGGTTGTGTCAGTCAGTGTGTATATGAGACAACAGACACCTATGGAAACGTTATAATTGTATAGGGTTTGTATGGGACGCCTGGTACATCTACAAAAGTCTCATGTGCCTACTTTTCTGATTAGTTACATCTAAAGACGCCAAATTCTGGTTAGAGGTAAACTCATCTGAGTATTGCCATTCCCACCCAAGTATGGCGTTCATTGCCTACAGAATGTTTTTGGAAAGCTCTGGCTTTTCTGGAAAGTTCTTTATCTCACCATTCAGTCTCGATCCATTTTAGAGTGAAAGTGAAAGGAAAAGTGAAGTGGCTCACATACAGCCCATTGTATGAAACAGCTTTTCTGGAAAGCTCTTTTTCTCACCATCCAGCCTCGATGCATTTTAGAGTGAAAGTGAAAGGGAAAGTGAAGTGGAGTGCTTGCACACAGAGAAATTTGACCATTTAAATTATCTGGGCACACTAGTCAATGCACACATTAAGGGGCAGTAAACACAGTTGCCTGGAACGGCGGCAGCACCTGTTCATGGCACCTGGGGAGCAGTTGGGGGATCAGGTGATTCAGGTGTGTTCTGTCAATATAGTGGATTGTAGCCGGCAACCTCACAACAACAAGACTGGTTCCCTGGGTTACACAGGGCATCAAAAGTTTAATTCTTTGTTTATACAATGTTCAAAATGATTAGATTTTGTACCATTCAATGTTTTCAATACAGTGTATACCCTGAGAAACTGACCCTGTCTTCTCAATAAGTGAATCAAAAAACTTAGCTAGCGTGGTGTAAATCTCTCAGTGTCCGGCGATTCTATTAGATTCCAATTTTTGGGGTCACGATTCGATTCATTCTGATTTTTGATTCAGGAATGAATCAAAACTATTGAAATGGTCTATAAAGTTTGTTTAAATTATTTGAAGATGAAAAGAAATGTAAACAAATAGAACATTTATTTAAAATAATACTTTTAGGTTCCTTAATATATAAAATATTTTTTATATAAAAAATAGAAACATGCATAAAATTCTGTAACTTAAATGACCAGTATTAGGTTCGCTTAGCTGCCTGGCATTTTTTTTTAATAAATAAAAAAAAAAAAAAACAATCAATAAACAAATAATTAAAAATATATTAATACAAAAGTAAACATAGACTTCAGTCTACCACAGTGCATTAACCTTTAACTGACAATAAAATACAGACTTTAAAGTCATAGCGCATTACTGCATTTATATTTTATATCATTTTGTCGAAATTGAGTCAGCTAGCAAGGTAGCTGTACTAACTAGCTTGCTGTACGGTGGCCTAGAGGGCCTTCTTCTACGGTGGCGGAGTGGACATGAATTGTGATATGCAGTACACTAGGGAGTAGAGTGGCAAAAAATAAACCTTATTTTAATGCATTTTAAAATTGATTTTTGGACATTTTGAATCGATTCAGAATCGCCAGGACTAGGAATTGCGATACTTTAAAGAATCAATTTTTTTCAGCACCCCTAATGACTAATTAGCTGGTACAGAGATCATTAGACTTCGTGTGGCTTCATTTTGAATAGTAAAAGATGTGTGGGTGTTTTAAACCAAACACAGGGTGTATATGTTAACCTCAAATGATGAATGTTCTTCTCACACTTGTTTTCCTCAACTACTTCAAGTTCAACCAGTCGGGCCACCAATTAAACTGTCAATCTGATTTTCTTGTTTTCATTCCAGTAAACATTTTATATTGAGGAAATGGAGGAATTTTACCTCCAATAAATCTGTAAAGTTTTGGGGCTCGAGAATCATGACTACACTTAGTCTGGATATTAAAGTCAAAAATCTGGTATTGTGTTTTGCAGATCTTGACACTGACTGGGGATTGGAAGGTTATGAGAACAATAGACCTGACACACACACACACACACACACACACACAAACAAAAAAAAACCTTAGCAGTGCTGTGGCATGTGTTTCTTGGAAAACCGAACAAGCAGCGACAGCTGATATAAACGTGCAAAGAGAACTAAAAACGACTTCAAGTGTTAAAAAAGACATCATAAAGTGGACTTTGGTGACATCTTTTATGTTACCTATGTCTCGTATCGCAGTTTTACATGACTGTGTACTCGGCTACTGTTTTCTCGCGACCCTCTACTGCCAGGGTGCTTCAGTAAATTTCCACACACTGCTCCTTTAAACCCTGCCAAGTCGTCCATGTTACAGAACAAATGCTTGTTTCGCTAATGAGTCCTGCTCAGCTAATGAATCAATGCAGCTTTTACGGAGAGAGAACAAATAGTATATGACAACAAAACTCACCCACTCGTTTGTTAAGTTCAGAATGGATGATCTAGTTTACTCATTCATACACTTTAAAAAAAAGTGTTTATGGCCTTGTGTCACGTCTACATATTGAAATATTGTCCATGGTACTACAATAGGCAATAAAGTAAATGTACAGACGTCTAGTTAAGGAATTTAAGACAGTTTATATGTTTGTTAGAAATTTACTAGAAATTCTTAATTTAAATACACAGATTTAAATTTAAATACCCCCCCCCCCCCATACATATTTTAAATATACAGTCTCTTGCGGAAGAAAAAAAAAAGCATTTTAAAGTAAAAATTATGAAATCAGCGTTTTTGCTTTTCGTAATTTTTGTTACCAATTTACAATATTTATTGTTTCTTTCATTAGAGAGGTCGAACTTCAGTACCCAGAATCCCCAAAGGTCAGCCAACAAGGCTGTCCCCAGCAACACACCGTCTGATCACACCAAGTGTCCTTCACTTGACTATTAGTGTTTGTCAACCTTCCTGTACCCCTAATCACTTTGATTAGTTCACCTAAATCTTTAGTTTCCTGTTACCCCTGTGTATTATTTATTATGCATTATGCATTGTTACCTCTGTGTATTATTTATTATGCATTGTCAATTGCACTATGCACAATTTATATTGCACAACTTTCTTGTTTGCACTCGTATATTGCACATTACTTTTCATAT
>JAOVVF010000048.1:21525668-21558313 GCA_028565595.1 Duopalatinus emarginatus
AAGATGTACTTAATAACATTATGATCTGGTGACTTAAGTGCGAAAGGCAAAACCCCGAAGTCAGATGAGTGTTCCTCAGACCCATCAGAATGAATGCAGGATATAAGCTGGTGTAACTTGGCAGAAAGGAGACACATAGTGTCTGTCAGAGAGGTTTGTAGATGTACCAGGAGTCCCATACCGTTATGGTGCCGCCACCAGCTTATGTATTTTGCATACACTGGTCTGTATCAACATAGTGTATGTTGGCGACCTACATCTAAACCCCCCAAGTGCTCCTTGGGTGCCATGGTTTGGGTCTCCCCCTCCGCTCCAGGCAAGTGTGTTCACTGCCCCCTAGTGTTTACTAGTGTGTTTCACTGCACGAATGGGTTAAATGTGGATGTCACATTCCTCTGTGTTCAAGAACAGTAGGCAAATAGTTCACTTTCACTTAAATGAAAGGCTTCAGTTGCACGTTCAGGCTGTGTACGTGTCAATAATGATGGGAAAAGTTCAATCATCATACAGGTAGTTAAAGTGCACTTTCTACATATTTTAAAGTGACTGGTGGCTTCTATTTGTTTCCTTTGAAGCATCTGGTTTCATGTTTTTTTTTTCTCCCTCATACACCATGCACAAATAAAGGAGACTGAAGGCCGAAGACACGTGCGTGTCCCTCGTTCGGACGTGGAGCATTCAGCATACAGAAAGCTTACAATAAAATGATCCATAAGTGCTTCTTGTTGGTCTCTTTATTCGTCCTTTTAACATCGTCCTTCAGCCCACCACTGTGGAGGCACCTTGAATCCCAATCGAGCAGCATCGGATCAAACAAAAGAGAGTCTGAGATGGCAAGTAGTCTCCACTGGCAGCTAAAAAGGCCAACACACAAACGTAGGCATTCTTCAGGCAGTCACTAATTAATGCTTGTGTTTTCTTCATCTGTGACAACATCTGCTATTTTTTACCTTCAAGGTGGGTGGAAAGCGTACAGAAAAAAAAGTAAATCCATTCAAATTACAGCATTTTACTATATGTATTTTTTTTTTTTTTTTGCATGGAAATGTTGGACCTCTGGTACATCTTCACCTGTCCCTGATGGGTGAACGTTATATGTGCCTGCCTGAACAGTTATACATGTTCATGTGCTGCTGTTATTCTGATGGGTTTGGGCTCTTCCAACATGACAGTGTGCCACCACGTCATTTTGGTTAGAGGAACACTCATCTGAGTTTGGGATTTTGACATTCACACCTAAGTCACTCTTAGAATTGTGGACCATTGTGGAAGACGTATGGTGTTTATTGCCTGCAGAATATTTCGGCAAGCTTGTGACATCCATGCCGTGTTGGGGACCTACCAAGTATTAGACTGGTGTACCAGTTTTTTAACACTTCAGTGTACATCCGGATTTGTGTAAAAGAAAAATGAATTCCTGAAACCCCATTAAGTTACCGTTGATTAGTTAAGATGTGTAATTACTCACACCTTCTTTTTTTCTCCAGAATGCACGTTTTCTCTAGAAGAATCGGGTCTTGGTTAATAAACGAATGACTAATGAGAGAACTAATTAATCGATTAATTATTAAGCACACAGTCCAGAGAAGAGGAAATAAAGCATAAAGGAAATTGGAAGCAGCTGCGTCTGAGGAAGACTTCAGATCCGAACGTGATCCGTTCTGTTTGTTTTGTCTCATCAGTGGTCAGATGAAGACACACGACGTAAATGTCAGGTCATGAACTCTGCTTTGGCTACCATATGGCTCACAGGTGTCAGAAGAAAAGCACTCTGAAGTCAGTATCCTTATGCTACGTGCAAGTCAACTGATTTGCAGCGCTAATTCAAATCCTGGAACTTTGCTGTTCAGACATTGTAGGTCACTCGTTGTCCTCCCTCCATACCTCACCTTTAAGTAGGACACTCCATCACTCATGGCTAACACACGACGTGGTCCGCTGTGGCGTGACGGCGACCGAAACCTACCCGGTACGCCATGATGTATGAAACATGGCCTGTGCCAGAAACTATAATATACTGTAGCATTTTTCCAGTCAAGTTTGACCTTTTTTCCTCGCCTGATATTAATCGTTTGCGGTGCCAGAAAACATGCATGATCTATTTCTCCCCCAGGATCTCAATGAACTTTCAGGCACTGCTACACCCTTGCTACATCTTTACCTAGCCATGTTTTTTTTTCTCTGGCCCTTTCCTCCAGCGTTCTCCTGCACAACAACTTTGTTCCTGCCTTTCGTCGCCATCCCTCCCCCCCACTCCCCCGTTCATGCCTCCGCTCTGGGATTCATCGTGGCCCACAGTTATTTTATGATCGGTGCTGAGTTTATGGCAGCCTTTAAAAAAATGCGATGCTGCGTCCCTGGAGAAAACCCTCCGGCTCGAGCTTAGGAGGAGCTGCTTCGTGATATCCACCATTATATTTCTCAGCAGTTTGGCTGTGACATTATTAGCAGAGGCTCTGACCAACGGGAAGAGCCGGAGAGCTTTGGAGATAATCTCCATGGGGCTTCTGGAAAGCCAGAGAAGAGGAAGATGAAGAAGAAGAAGAAATGGGGGGGGAAATGGATGGAGAAGGGGCCTCGAGGCTGTAAGGCAGGATTGTTTTGAGCTAATGTGACGGAAAGGAGTCTCTCTCTCTCTATGTCAGTCTCTCTCTCTTGACTCCCAGACTGCCCTACGCTGCCCCCCACCACCACCACCATCACCACCACCACCACCTCCCTCGCCTCTTTTTTCTATCTTCCTGTTGACTGGTTCTGTGCTGTGTGTTGGCAGCGTGGAATTGCACTGTTTCTCAGTCCACATGGGGTGAAAAGACCTTTGTCTTTCCAGTTGGCTTGGCCCATTGACTGCTTTTCTTGGACATATGGTTCCTGTGTGTCGGTTTCAGCCCGTCCCTGCACAAGAATGCTTGTGGGAGGGACGTCTGACTCCCACTCTCACAAACTCCCTCTTTAACACCTCAGCTCGCTTGTGCTTTTGATGAAGTTAAACACTTCATCAGGAGTCTTTTTAGTGACCCTCTTTCGCCACCAGCTTTGACAGTTAACGGACCATAATGCAGATAATGGACTGTGTGTTTGTGTGTGTGTGTGTGTTGGTGATGCTTTTCTAACCCAACCCACACATTAATATCCAGTATGAAATATGATTACTGATACAATCTCCCTT
This sequence comes from Duopalatinus emarginatus, assembly GCA_028565595.1. Taxonomy (NCBI): domain Eukaryota; kingdom Metazoa; phylum Chordata; class Actinopteri; order Siluriformes; family Pimelodidae; genus Duopalatinus; species Duopalatinus emarginatus. Next base: position 21,528,838 of record JAOVVF010000048.1, read on the forward strand.
CCACACCCTCGGACATTCCCTCCCATTGCGCTTTATCCTTAGAAAAATATTTTCTCTACAACTTGCATGTTCTGCTCTCCGTCTCTTCCTCTATTGATGCATCTTTTTCAGTATTGTCTCACACACCCACACTGTTTAGTTGGACAGAGGCTTAGGCAGCAGTAATAGATGGATGCTGGGCAGTGAAGCCTGTATCTCTGATGCCCAGGCTCCTGCTGGAGTGTCTCAGCATGTCTCGCTGTGATAAGCCTTTTAATTAAGTGTCTAACAAGGACGTCTAGGGGTATCCGTCGAGGGGACACGGTCGGCCGTGTATGAACCCATTAACTAGAGGCAAGGATTCAGAGAGAGACAGAGAGAGAGAGAGAGAGAGACATGGAGAGGGAGAGTGGCTTTAATACCCCCTTGGTTATTTCGTATGAGAATTATATAAACAGGACACCAAGGAAATAACTGAACCTCTTCTTGACATCTCCAGTTTTCCAGATAAGATAAAACTCCATTTTCACATCGCATTTGATTTCTTAGGCTGATAAACTGGCAACGCAAGTAAGGTCTCTTATACCATCAGGTGCCACTATTGATCATTAGACAGAGCGCCCGGACAACCTGGAGATTGCCTGCCTGCAGCTCAATGCCGATCCAATAATGGCTTCGCAGGATATGGGGTTTGAATCTCAGGAAGTCCAGATCAATCTGTATAGATTGATAATGAAAAAAGTCCCATTTTGCTTATCTGCCCCCACTTCGCTGTGTGGAAGAGAAGGAATAGATAGGGTTAGAGGGTATCTCCACAGCACAGAACAGGGGAGCCAGAGGAGGAAAAAATTGCACAGTTAAGACTGAAAAAAAGAAGAAAACATGCTTTCCCGTCTTTCTTCTGCTGTGCAGTCTGTTCTGCCTGCACTCGTCCCACTTGTCTGCTCAATCCCAAAAGCAGTCTTGCAGTCTCCTTCTATAAATCCTTCAATCTTCTTTTTCTTTGAAGGAAGCGTCTTTAAACCTTAATTAAAACCAACTCCAAAAGCACCCCCCCCTCTCCTTCCAGGGGGCAAGACCTGAAATCAGCTTAGAACAATCAACGGGATAGAGAAAAAGGAAGGGAGGAGGGAGGAAGAAAAAAATAACAGAAAGAAGATAGAAGAAAAACACAGTGTCTTGCATCTACTTGCAAGGAATGGTGGTCAGAGGCTTGGCTTGACCTCTTGACCTGGAGCTTCTCGCAAGATTAAGCAGCCAACAAAGCTTCTCGAGTGAGAAAACACGGCCGGCGAACAATGGCTGCCAGGCGTGAAGCATATTGGATTTTAATTAAGAGCCTGGAGAACACATTGGGGCCATGTTGAAAAAAGCCGTGGGATTCTAAGGAGCCCAAGCACTTGACCGTCCACTGCGGATCTTTGCCATTTCGCCCCATACAAAGTATTACTCTTCTCTTTTGTGTGCTTTTTTTATCCTTTACCCAACTCTTCTCTCACCATTATTTCTCAGAGCCTCAAACAAGAACTAAAAAAAAACCCCTGTGTGCCTGTTCACTCATTCACATGTGCCTGGTGAGAATGGCAAACAGAGACTTCTTTCCCAGCTCCTTAGAGAGTTATCCGTCACCCCCTTTCTCTTTTTTTCTTGGCATATTACTCTCTCACTCTCTTTCTTGTAACTAGGTACAAGGAACCAGTGCTTTTTCAGGAGGAGTGAGAATAATCAGGTTTAAATGGACTCCAAAAAAAAAACGGTTGTGTGATGACGTGATACCAGACTGTCTAAATTACCCCAATTGTGAAAGTGGTAGTGGGATGAAGGAAGGGGTGAGGCAGAAAGCGAGAGAGGAGGAATAATTATTTGTCAGCAACACTGCCAGGAAAGAAGAGCCTCGTGCCAACGTTCAGAGGAAAGTACTAGCGTTAATTTAATTGCCTCTAAACCCGAATATCTTTTCTGGGATACTGAATCGGGCCACTAATTTGCTAGAAAGATTGCTCGATGTGTAAACTTTCACTGGGCCAGGTTGTTTAAGTGTTGCTATTATCTGTCCTTTTTGTCTTTTGTCTTTATCCCTGCCTCAAAGCCTGTGCTAATAATGCCACGAGCTAATGAACTTGGCAGCTGAGCAGCAAGCTTTCGAAAGTGCTAACATGACAAAGAGACCAAAAAACCTCACTGACACACATACTGGAATACCAAGCGCCTGGTCAGAGACAGGTCATCGTCACCTCCACAGGCAAGAAAGGCAAGTCGTTAATTGGTGCGAAAACACACACAGACTTGTGTAATGGGCGTTCGGGGAGGCTGGATCTTGTTAACACAATACACTAGATCATGGTGAGTTGGAGAATATGGGGATAGAAGGAATGGTAAGAAATAGTGTGTGAGGGAGAAAGAGACAGAAAGGAGTCCTTGTTTTGGTGAGGACGGCCTCTGCCCAGCACTATCATTGCTTTGTTCCCAGCATAGCTCGGAGGATCGGTTAATGGACCTTTCTTCTCGCCCCGCTGTGTAACACTGGCGGTCATCAAAGCCAGAGGGGATGAAATAAGGTCCAGGAACATACGTCAAACCCCTCAGGATGTCACCTTTGAGCACTGGGCATTTTTAATTCTCAACATGAGAAGTACAGACACTCGTGACAAATTCCCATTTTTTTCCACCCCCCTCCCAGTTACCCTCCTGAACCGAATCTGCTTCTCTTTTACACTTAAGTAAACTTGTTAATAACATTAGCAAAACAAATCTGGCTCAGCGTCAGGCTGCCACATCAGAATCTCACAGAAGAGCCGATTTTACCCCGACTCTAATAAAACACTGTGCACAATGCATCAGGGCTTCCCGATCGCCCCGGTCAGCCTTCCTAAGCAGCCTGTGATTGAGTGGGATCATCTATCACTACTCTAAGCTAGCTGAGGGAAAGGAAATGGACACGTGACACACCCACGAGGACCCCACACGAGCACATATTAAATTAACGCTAGCGTAGTTCAATTACAGGAGATTTACAGTGGAGTACATTACGCCAGCAGTTTTATTGTGTACACTCAAGCCTATAGACCGTACTCTTTTTTTCCAGTGATGTAATCCTGAACGGTACGTCGTGTTAAACTCAAGGATACACTGACATCCATAGCGAACCTGCACGCCACTGCTCAGGGCATCGCTTTTGTACGAGCCAAACAGAACGTCTCTGTTCTCCTTCCGATTCGTTTTTATTACTGCCGTAGTTTTAAGAAGTTGCTCACAGATCAGGTCTTTATATCCTCTCAGCATGCTAGCTATGGTTGTGTGAAAGCCGAGGATGCTAGCTTCGGGCTAGTGTGATGCATCTCTCTGTCTTTCTCACTTCAGGATTAATGCAGAGATAGCAGGGCGTCCGTCTGTCTGTCGTTCTGTATCTGTCTGTCTGTCTGTTTATCCGTCTACCGCTGAGACAGTCAGATTTTGCCATTTCTCCCAACCTTGCCAGTTACATTAAGTCTCCGTACTGCACTACACTGTTTCAACCCCACGCTGGGCAACAGAATATTTGATATTTTAGTGGTGAAAGTGCAAAGCAAGTCTCCTAAGGTGAGATGTGAGAAAAGCTTCGCTGCAGTCGCACCTTCCCGGTGCCTTCATATCTCAGCGCTGTATCTTGGCCCTGCTTCAAAAAACAGACCGCTCGCTTTGGTCTATTTCAATTGCTTCATCTGCGTTCCCAATCCGTGGCCGTTTGTTTATCTATATGTCTAATTATGCTGTCTGCCTTATGGGATTTCTGCCTGGATAAATGGATGTCTACTGGAGACCCTTTCCTCCTCCTCTTCTGTTGCTTCCACACAACAAATTAGAGGAACAATGGCTGCAAATGGGCTACTGCATCAAACCGGACGACGGATGATTGATGGGCGCTCACCGAGTGTTGCACTCTCATCCCTTCCCACCCGCTGTCGGCAACTTCTTGCTCAGATGAAGAAACTTCCAGGGCGCTCGATTGCGCGATCTTCAAAAGTGCTTTCATCCAACTCCATGCGTCACCTGATTGTGTCTGTTTTCGAGTGTGCCTTCCTGTCATCATGTTAATCAAGCATCTTCTCTCGCTCTTTCTCTCCACTTTCTTTCTTTCTCTCTCTCTCTCTCGCTCTGCCTTCCCACTCCTTTCCACTCTCTAATCTCTGTCATTATGTCTGACTGACAAGTACTCCACGCCAGCGCCCACTGCAAGGCTGAGCTTGAGGACAAAACGTTGGGAGTAAACATCCGACATCCTATACAGCGAGCCTGAGGTGGCTCTTTGTGGAATGTGCGTGTACATGCTTGCTTGCATTTCCTCCCCAGGGATCAGCAGGGGTGGATGCATCAGTGCCACAAGATTCGCGAAGAAAGTTCTCTTGCCGAAAAGAGCCCGTACAGACTGCTGGGAAATCTCAGTAGAGACTCTGGCATGTGTTCAGGTAACATCGCAAAGAGACTCTGAATCGAATTCAAGCACCCACTCGCACCTTCTTGCCTTTCCTTCCTTGCCTGGCTTCCACCCCAGAAGAACCTGTGTGTCCGTGGCTAGTTAGGTTTTGCCATGTCTCCCTTGTTGTGTTCATCCCAAGGTGCTGAAACGTCCCACCTTGTTGTCCATCTCGTATTTCACTCGGTGTCTACCTCAAAGGCTGAGTCATTGTTCTTTACCAAAAGAGAACACAAACGCAGGGGTTGCTTCCCTTTGGTACAAGGGTATCTATTACCTTCTGAGCCAAGCTGCTGGAAGTTAATCTCTTTGAGCCCCCTTTTTTTACTCCGCGATGGCATGCTACTCTTTCAGGCACCAGAGACTCCTGTATCTTTCCGCTAAGTGTGTTTTGTTTGCATTCTCTTTCTCCCTGTCTGTCCTTTGTTGTCGTCCTTCTTAAAACGTCTGGCTTAGTAGAACATTTTATTTTGACTCCTTCATCCGTCCACACACTCTACCAATTAACCAAATTATTGAAAAGAATATGGTACCCTACAAAAACTGGTGCACCAGTCTAATACTTAGTAGGTCCTCCACGGAGCATGGACTCCACAAGCTTGAGGAAATATTCTGTATGCAGTGAACACTATACGGTCCACATTTCTGATGTATCCGCAGCATGGCATCCCAGATGTGTGGAAGGTGGAAATGGCAAAACCTTAAACTCAAAGGCCAAACCCATCAGAATGAATGCAGGACATGAACGGGTGTAACTTAGAAAGAAGGCAGACATACCGTTCACATGTCAGAGACATTCATAGACGTATCAGGACCTGTGGAATGCTAGCTAAACGAATCCCATACCATTATGGAGCCATCAGTAACCTTGCCTGTACCTGACACTTCAGTGTATATCTTTGCAGTGTTCAATAAAGCGAACATGTTTAAGCCTTGATGAACGGGCTTTTGAGTGACACCTCAGCCGATTGCAAACTGGAGAGCTTTCCTTCAAGAATCGCACAGCGGCTTACAAATCTGCATAGGGCGCTCAGGGAAATGAATTGGACATTGAGGTTGGACATAGTGTTCACTTATCTTGGCTCTTGGCATGAGATCCAGCTGGGTGACCGAGATCCCGTGCCGCATGTGTTATGCTTAACGGTTGAATCGCTGGAATAATATTTGCGCTCACATTCCACCCAAGCCTTCGGGGTGGAGAGCGCTCTGTTCGTGCAGAGAGAGGGACTTGAGACGATGATAATGAGGGTGTTCCTCTCAGCGTGAGAGTCACTCAGTGCCTTTATGACTGAGGAAGAGACGGTCTAAGATCAACCAAAAAGATGCGCAGCAGTCAAGGACGAGGCCAGATCGTACGTGGGTGCTAGAAAGTTCAAAAGGAGGCGACATTCGAGCACGATCAATGCATCAGGCTTAATCTTTGCGCTTCCTTTGTTTATCGGAGTTATGTGAAGTCTTGTGTCACTCTGCAATTGTTAATGAGGCAGCCGAGCTTCGACTAATCACTCCGTAAAGGGCACGTAGCCGTAACCATGGGAGACGCGCGCCTTAGCTTAGCGCGTGTGCATGCACGTGAGGCGTTAAAGCCAAAACAATCCTTCACAGCCAGTCATCTGCGCATGATTCATGTATGAGTATTCACTGATGACTACAACCCCAATTCATCCAGAAACCAGTGAAGTCTTTGTTCTAGGGAAACCTACCAGCCTTCACTGATAAAACAGGTATATCTAATAGCACACAGCTTTTTTTCCCCTGCACTGAATATCCCTGTGCATCAGAGCCATCTTTAATACCAGGTTGAGGGGCTGCGACTCAAAATGATAACACAAACACAGATATTGGAGCAACGTGGAAGACGGATTTCAATTCCCTGCTGTTTTCTGGGTCTCTACAGGAGATATAAAATTCTTGTCTTGTCTTGATTGCAAAACAGAAAACTGGTGTATGGTCCTTCATACTTGCACAACACAACTAAATTGTGATTTCTCTTAGTAGTTACAGCTGACATAGTTTTTTTCTAGAAAGAAAGAAAACCTTTGTATGTGCAATAATAATAATAATAATAATAAGAAGAAGAAGAAGAAGAAGAAGAAGAAGGAGAATGCTTTATATAGAAGTTACAAAGGGGAAAATGGTTGTAATAATAATTGGATTGAGTTTAAAATGTAGTTTTCCTCCAGGAGCATTGTTAAATAACAACGTTTAAACCAAATATTCTAAATTTCTCTATCACCCATAATTAAAATAAATAAATTAATTTAAAAAAGCTATATTTTGTTTTCAAAATCAGATATAAAAGGCCTAAATATGTGTGTCATTCATTCTGTATTCAATTCAAAATCCAAAATCGGAAAATGAAAAAAAACCCAACAACAATATTTTATTCCATTATTTGTTTATTTATCTAATACAAAAAGACAAATAATGGTTTGCTTTTTGTACTTTTGACATTCTCAAATCAAGAAAAAAAAGGACAAAAGTGGAAAAACGTAATTTTGATATTTAGTTTGTACAGTTAATGTAACCTGGAACTTCTTCAATACCTGATAAGACACTACTGTCTGTTTCCACTACTGATGGCCAACCAGTGATGATCTAAAATGAGCATTAGAAGATTCAAAAGTAGAAAAAAAGCATGTATTGGAGAGATTTGTGACTAGGTTAGTATAAGAGGATGAAGAGCGACCATACTACGTCTGTTAAGAAAAATATAGCCACTTTCTAACAAAGTTTGCAGATAAACAGGAAGTAAAATGTAAGAGCCTTATTAAAATTTCATATACTGATTTAATCACAGTTCTCTCCATTTGTGGGTGGTGCAGTGTGGTGGAAATCTCAGCATGTGTCTTACCAGTCTTAGATAAGTCATTAATGGAATTAATGATTTCCGTGTGGCCATGGAGTCATGACCAAATTAGTCAGAACAATACTGATCAAACGCAACATACAAAGAAGTCCAATTACTTCCATATTAGATCAACTGTACAAATTAAATATACAAATTAAGTTTAACTCCCAGTACATGTTTATTTATTATTGGTTTTCTTGATTTAATTTTATGTAAAATAAAAATTAAATAAATACATAAATGAAAAGTAAAGCTTTTTTCCTTATCAGATTCATGAAGAAATAACGAAATACGAGATAGTTTGTTTAGATTTTGAATTGAATACAAAAAAAAATTATGATACATGGATTTTCCTCTACTAAAACAACCCCCTTCCCCCCAACAGTTCGGTCTCATGGTATAAACAGAGCAAACACTCTCTAAACTTTGTACTGGATGCAAATTTCAGTAGATAACTTCTCTAATCTTATTTCCTTGCCTGTCTTATCTATTTATCTGTTATGTGATGAATCAATATTGAACCAAATATGATCCTGATTATACTGAGACACTGATATAATCAGTATCATATTTAAGGCACCATTTGAAAGTGTGTTTTGCAGAAATACCAGTTACAGACCTGGCATCGTTATTCATTATCCACAGATCTGAGATTAACAATTTTGACCAAAAAGTTTCATATACAATGAATTGGCAGAAAAACTGGTACAGACTGTAAAAAAAAATCCTGTAGCTGGTGGTGGGGTTTGTTTAGCCAGCATTCCATAGTACCCCTGGTATGGAATACCTCTTTAAATGTTTCAGACAGGTGAATGCTATGTGTGCCACCCATCCAAAGTCTAGAGATGCCCACCTATGTCACCAGATCTTAACATTATCGAACACATGCGACTGTGGAATATAGAAATCCTACACCTCGGACCGTTCTGCAGGAACTATGGTGTTCATTGCCTACAGAACAGAATATTTCCGCCAGCTTGTAGAGTCCATGTCCTGTGGTGGACCTACTAAGTATTAGACTGGTGCAGCAGTTTGTCAATGCAAATGCGTACCCAATCCCTGGAACAACCCAGGCAGTACCAGCCATGACTGCTTCTCAGATCTGAATTTCTAACCAGACTTAACACACACTAAACTAATCTTTCTTTTGGGTGCTTTGTCTCGGTTTTACGACTGAGTGACCATGATTCTGAGAGGTCTGCTTTTTTATGAGTCACCAGGACACCATGGAAGAACAAACTCTCCATTCTGATCAAGCTGAATACTGAGCCATTATGACATAATTGGCCTGGACTTGAATAAGGAAGAGAGCACAATTTGGCTTTGTGTCCTTGTCTGAGCACCAGTCAGGGAGGATGTACAAGAATGGAGGCAAGGCCAGAGGATTTAAAAAAAAAAAAAGGAAAAATAAAAATGAACTGAAGACAGGAAGTCCAAGCCACTGTGGCACCCCTGAACTCAGCCGTTAACCACGTGTCCTACAGTCGCCAGTAGCTATTAACCCGAAAGCCTTTTCAAACAATGCCAGCCTCTTTATCTCTGTGTATCTGCTTAGTTCAACTGATTAGCTTCCTGTCTAATTGTCTTGCTCTCTATTTATCTCCAGCATTGACCCCTGTATACGTGGGTGGGTGAGGGAGGGTAGTGTGTGTTGGCTACTCAGGAGCTCGACATATACGGACCCAATGAGTTCATTATCTTGTGTTGAGGACGAATACAACAATGGGAATTTGTGTAGCAAACTACCGTCACACAAAGCTATTGTTGCAACTTCCGCTATGCGTGCTAGCGTCATTAACTGGATGTTAAGTCAGGCTAACGAGAGCATGGAAAACACTGGGGGGAGTGGATACACGATTCTGGAGCATCTCCTCCACAGGGGGTATGGCAATACTCAGAGGAGAACTGTTTCCTGACACTGGGAATCTCGTCTCCTGTGGACGTCCGCATATGCTAAATGAGACATAACATGAAGTAGGTTTGACTGCAGGCGTCAACACGTCCGCTTGCCCTAAATTAGATCCTTTCCTCTCCGTTTATCGTCACTGTTGTTGGAGGAAGATAAGAGGGCTTTATTTCCAACATGCCAAAACAAGAACAGAGGCTGATCTCTTCGTCTGGAGTAGAACAGACAGCCTGGAGTCTGATGCTGAAATATACATGCTCTGTATCATGTAGCAGAGAAGAAAATGCTCAGTGATGTAAACCGGTTTTGATCCATAAGTACTGTATAGGTTGTGTGTGAGTCCAGCAGGACATGTCTGGTGGACTGCAAGCCAATCAAAGTAGGCCAGAACTGATCCATATTTGTGCCGTGTGGGTATCTCCTAAATAATGCAGAAGGCTTCCAGACCAGAGTTCTGCTGCATCGGCACTATTGTGGGCCCTGCATGTCACGATCACAGACACCCAGAGAGAGAGAGAAAGAGAGAGAGAGAGAGAGAGAGAGAGAGAGAGAGAGAGAGAGAGAGAGAGAGAAATGCACATGCACACGTGCGCGCACACACACGCACAGCATCCTCCTCCGACTTTCTTAGACCTTTCCCATTTTTTTGGCTCTCTCAGCCGACTGAGAGTGACGGACAGGAAGCAGGGAAGGACGGAGAAAGTAAGAGATTCCGCTGTGCCTTTTGTCACACATCCTACAATCCATCACAGTGAAACACACACACACACACACACGGTTTGTCGTGGACCTTCAGTTGGCATAATTATTAATGCAGCTAATTAATATTGTCCTTAAACCTCGCCTAACTGTCCTCATGGGGACCAGCCGAAATGTCTGCATAAGGTCAAAATGATCAGATATCCCTATCCTCAGGGTCCCCACTAAGATATAAAAACATGGCCCCAACACAAACACACAGCGACACACACACACACACACACACACACACACACACACACACACAAAGCCAGTCTTGATTTACACCCTCCATACCATGTAAACATATGGCTAGTTACCACACACACACACACACACTAAATCCCTTCACAGACACAAAAGCCATGCATTATGTACGTGGTTCCCTAACTGAGGCACTACAGTGGCATGGGGTCTGTGTTTTCGCTGGGAGAAAGAGGAGAGGTGAGACGGTTTAACTCAGCCTAGATATACATTGTAGGTTTATTCTAATATGTTTGGGCGCCCATCTGTTAATCAGTCGGTTCATCTGTGTTACTCAATGCTAATGTGATTCTCCCACACTGATAAAGAGGGCAAATCAGAGCAGAGCAGAGCAGGAAGAGGGAGAAGCAGAGCCTGATGAGATCCCTCTCCACAGTTCAAATGTGTACGGCGACAGGGATGGGCAGGAAGAGGAAAGAGTGTGTGATCTTTGCACACTTGCTTTGAACTTAGTCCCTACGAGACACATCTCTAAGCTAAAAGTTCCTCAAGTCCGAGATTACTCGGAATACTGATGCCGCTGAATTCCACTGGGAAGCAGAGGGACATTCCAAGAAAGAAAATTCTGCATGTTTTGGTGAGGGCATACATATGAATGTTTGCCATAGAGGCAGTGTGTGAACAGCTTGTTTTTCTCCAAGCCTCTGTCATGTTCTGCCTCGCTCGCTGCTAGTTTGAGTTCTAAGCTCCAGTGCTGTCATATACTCCCCCAAGTGTGTGTGTGTGTGTGTGTGTGTGTGTGTGTGCGCGTGTGCGTGTATGTGTATGTGTGTTTGCTTGCATATATAGTTGAAAGAAGAAAGTGAGTGTAGGAGCTGAAGTTCGTGTGTGAGTGAGAGAGAGAGAGAGAGAGAGAGAGAGAGAGAGAGAGAGAGAGAGAGAGAGACAGAGAGGTCTAGGCATTAGTGTACGCTGCGGTGTGTGTCCATTAGCGGGGATTGTGTGGCGTGGTGAGTCGGCAGCGTGATGGCTGTCACCTACGCACAGTGAGGAACGCAGCACTGTGTAGATGTCAGGTGAGATGAGTAGTGGCCATCTGGGAGTGGATGAGAACCTCAGCGCTCTTTCTGGAGCAGCTGCTGCCAGTCTGTCAGTGAACACGGTCGGTCTGCCACCAGCTTACACACACACACACACACACACATGGTGTCATCTGACTGGAAAACCACATGTGAGCAGTAATGGGGGAAACTGTTTGAAAGTGCACTTTTTGTTGAGTGACTTTACACACTTTATCAGGTGCTGTTTGCAAACAGCAAACAATCAGGTACAGAATGCCTGAGTATTTATTTTGTTCATCCACTACTGCTGTTTTTATTTATTTGCTTATTTTGTATTAGTGGTTTTTTAAACGTTGTGTTTTTGTTTGTTAATTAATTAATTTGTTTTTTTTATTTGTTTGTTTGTTTATAGATTTATGTTGATGTCTGCCATACTTAGTTGTTTGTTTGTTTGTTTGTTTGACTGTTTTTTATTTTTTTCTGTCACTTTTGTCCACTGTTTGTTTGTTTGTTTGTTTGTTTGTTTTTTATTTTGTTGGTTTGTGCAAATCTGCCTTAGTTTATTTATCCATTTGTTTGTTTTAATTGCTCATTCAATAACTTTAGTCCTATTTGTTTATTCATTTACTTACTTACTTACCTATTTTATTTTATTTTGCTTGTTTGTTTGTTTGTCAGTTTATGTTGGTGTGCTTAAAACTGTCATATTAAGCTATTTTTTTATTTGTTTGTTTACTCTGTCACCTTTTCTACTCTTTACTCATTTATTTGTTTGTTGATATATGTTGGTGTGCTTAAATTTGCCATATTTTATTTATTTGTTTGTTTGTTTTTTATCTATCTATTTATGTATTTATTTATGTTGGTTTGCCTAAATCTACCATATTGTATTTATTTCTTTGATTCTTTGATTGTTTATTCAGTTAATTTTGCTCTCTTTATTTTTTAATTTATTTTTTTATTTACAGTGGAACGAATTAAATCGATCTATCTTCTTTATCCGTGTTTTGTTTGTCAGTTTGGTCAGGCAGGCATTTTATTAACATTCCCCACTAATATTTATTTTTTTTGTTTTGCCTCACAGTCTGACGACACACATCCTGATTTCACATTTAAATTTAATTACAGCCTCCATCCGTGTCACTACTCTGCTCTCATTTATCAAAAAGGCACAGAGAGAGGGAGAGAAAGTGCAGCTTAACAGCCAGTAAACATTTGTTGTCTTTTTTTGTTTTGTTTTGTTTTTTTCATATTCGTTTACCGGAGCGTTGGCCGAAAGCATTTTAATTGGTTGCACTTTTGGGAGTGATTGAGGGGATACGAAGCCTTTATCTCGAGTTGAATCAATGGTGCCGTTAATAATACAGGCGATGAATAAAACATTTGGACGAAAGGTAGGGAAACAAAAACACGAGGCAGGTACAAAAAAAACAAAAAACAAAAAAAAAAAACAGGGCTCGGGAAAGATTGATGTCTTCCAAACCGTTGTGTTCTTAAGTGCGTGAACATCAGACGCTATTCTCATAATTCCAGGAGACTTCTAAGGCGATCCGGCCTACTTTGATGACATGACGGAGGTGTGTGATACAGGTTTTCAAAGGGGAAGGTACGATTGTTTCACTTCATTTATTTAAAACCGTAGCTTGTGTTTACTGTCTAGCACAGTTTGGTGATTTTCTGCTCAAGCACGCTTATTAAAACCGCTCGTAAGCTTTGTGCCTTCGTAGCCCGTACTTGCCGAGTCTTTTCAAAGGAAAGTAACTAATACATGCATAAAGGCCTTGTTTCCTCAGGGGCTTTTCAACACACTCTTGTCGACTTCTTTTTATGAACAAGTGGCCACTGGCAATACAAAGAGAAACAGGGTGACAAGTGTGTGATTTCTCCACAGGAACACATCTGAACTCGGAGAACAACAATTGTAGCAGTTTTCCTGTGGCTTTATTTACTTCAACTTGGTACAGTCGTATCGCTAGCAAGCTAACAGGATAACGCGGCAAAACATCACGTGTGATAAAAATACACAAAGCTCATTCTGAACATTCAACATGTCATTTACTATTTTCATTTTTATCAACTGCTGAATTTAAACGTCAAAATGTCTAAAATTGTAGTGATTCTTGCTAAATTCAAATCAAAACGCTCACTGATGGACCTCAGACTGTACCTCAGAGAGTAAGTAAATCAAAAACACCATTATTTGTGTAAAATCAGTTACAAACTAAACTTGTGATCTTTCTATCTGTTGCTTTGCTTAAAAAAACTAAAACTTTAATTGTAGAAGAAAGCAAAAAAAAAAAAGGTTTGTGGAGCAGTAGGTTGCTAAGATATGTTGGTCAGTGATTGGTGGTTGCTGCCAAGTAGTGTTCAGTGATTGGCTGGTGGACAGAGGCGATCTGTTATTGGCACTTGATGTGTAATGAAGAGCAGTGATTGCCCACTACTAAGTAAATTGGTCGCTATGAAATGGTGATCAGTGATGGGTTAATACGCAGAGGTATTTAGTGATCGGTGGTTGTTGGACAGTGGTGCTTAGTGATTGGTCGCTTAGCAGTAGTGATCAGGGATTGTTCACTGGCCGGAGGTGATCAGTAATTAGTGGTTTTTGGGTAGTGATGAGTAGTAACTGTTTACAGATCGTTCACTAAGAAATGGTGATCAGTGATTGGCTGCTAAGAGGTGGAGTTCTGTGATTGGTGGTTGTTGGGTAGTAGTGATTGGTCGCTAAGCAGTGGAGTTCAGTGATTGGTGGTTCCTGGGTAGTGGTTATCAGTGAGTGGTGGTTCCTAGGTAGTGGTTATCTGTGATTGGTGGTTGCTGGGTAGTAGTGATCAGTGATTGGTTGCGAAGCACTGGAGTTCAGTGATTGGTGGTTGCTGGGTAGTGGTTATCAGTGATTGGTGGTTGCTGGGTAGTGGTGATCCGTGATTAGTCACTAAGCGTTGGAGTTTTGTGATTGGTGGTTGCTGGGTAGTGGTTATCAGTGATTGGTGGTTGCTGGGTAGTGGTGATCCATGATTGGTCACTAAGCACTGGAGTTCCGTGATTGGTGGTTGCTGGGTAGTGGTTATCAATGATTGGTGGTTGCTGGGTAGTGGTGATCCGTGATTGGTCACTAAGCAGTGGAGTTTCGTGATTGGTGGTTGCTGGGTAGTGGTGACTGGTGATTGGTGGTTGCTGGGTATTGGTTATCAGTGATTGGTGGTTGCTGGGCAGAGGCGATCAGTAATTGGTGGTTGTTGGGTAAAGATAAGTAATGATAGTTCACTAAGCAGATGGGTCACTAAGAAATGGTGATCAGTGATTGGTGGTTGCTGGGCAGTGGTGAAAAGTGATTGGTCACAGGGGAGTAGTCATGGATTGGTGTTTTCAGGGCTCAAGCCTTTTGGTGATTGGTCACGAACCTGCGCTCTTTCTGAACTCACGCAGGCAGCAGCTGCTGGGGAAACTATTGCGCTGAGGCAAGCACAGAAAGTATTTAACATCTGCTCAGAAAGTCTGTCAGTTTCTCGCAATATAGATGCTTTCTGCTGATAAAGTCGCTTAAGGTCTACAGCAAATGGTATAAAGTTGCTGAAACACAGGGCAAAGCACGGACAGGAACATGTAGATTAAAGCATTTAAACCATTCAACTTTATCTTGGCATGCCAATCTATCTCAGATCCATCAAGTCAAACAGTGAATTAATCAGTATGGTACAATATGGTACTTCTTTAATGATTTGAATAAAAATGTCAACACGGCTCTCTCTTAGGATGTCGCCCTTAAAGCCCTGAGGAGGACTGAGATATACTGAGGACTGCTGAGGAGCAGTAAGAAGTACTGAGATGCACTTGGAGGTATTGAGAAGTATTGAGAAATACTAAGTAGCATTAAGAAGTACTGAAGTGTGCCACCTCCATGCGCCTAACAACACACTTCTCTATATTTATTTAATGTCTCTGCATTATTCTGTTTGAAACAGATATTATTCCTGGCATGCCTATGAAATTATTAAGACGCGGACGTGTGTGTGTGTGTGTGTCTTTCCACAGCACTGTGTGTGAATAAACCCCTCCGGCGTTAAGTTTAAATGCGCGTTATTTCCTCCGTGGATACATTTATAATCTCTCTCTCTCTCTCTCTCTCTCTTTCTCTTTGCAATACTGGGAGGTAAAGATGTTAAATGAATAGCTTGAGGGATATAAAGTTTATCATGACCTAAATGATCTGTTTGTACACCCACAGAGAGCTCATTCGTTAATCCCCAACCCACCCTCTCTCTCTCTCTCTCTCTCTCTCACACACACACACACACACGCACACACGCTCGCGCGAATAGTCTAAGGTTCTAGATAGACAGAAATACAGATAGATGCCTTGCTGCAGTGTTATCACATGCGTAATGTGTAAGCCGCATCATCTTATAAGCAGTTTAGGAGTTCACACACACAGACCGACAGAGAAAGAGGGAGACCTTAAACCTTAAACTAATCAAATAATCAACAACCACAATAACCAAAGTTTTTCCATTGTGCCATCCATGAACCTATTAATAACGCAAAGTAAACGCGCGCACACGCGCCGCGCGTTACAATAGACAGATTCAAAAATAATGCGCGGACGATCCAGCCGTTTAAACCCAATTAATAGCTTTCTGGTGAACTAATAATGGTTTAAATCTAATACAGGAGTATGATAAAGGCTGTGAGGTCTCCGTTCCAGTCCCCGAACTGGGAATAGCCCCGCTGGTGGAGTGGTGCTACTGGTTTTGACGCAGCGCGTCCGGAAGAAGTAAGACAAAAAAACAACAACCAAGTACCAGTTTAGTAATCTATGCTCCAGTGTGAGCCTTAAGAGCACTGTAGTGAACCCCATCCTGTGAATATGAACCCTGAAAGCTCTTACCTGTTCCTATAAGGATGAGAGCGATGCAAAACTGCAGCATCTTGCTCCAAACGTCTCGCTCCGGTTTAAAAGCTGCGCGCTTGCGACGCACCGTTCCGGTGTCGGATCGTCCTCCTTCAGCACTTCTCCAAAGCAGGACAGAAACAAATCTAAAAAGAAAACGTCCTTAATGTCTCTGCGACGGTCTGGTCCGAGAGATTTCCCACAATTCCGTGATGGTTCAGGTTTCCCGTGTCGCTTCCCAGGTCCCTCAACTTTCTTTCCCCGGACGCTTTGTGTCGATGTCGCCTGAATCTCAAATCTCTCCGCAGCCTTTAGTCCGAGTCTGCTCGGTTCATCTCTGCACCGGATTGTCCCTTTTAGGAGTGCTGGAGTGTGTCTGTGTATGCCTATGTGCGCGCTTTGCGTGCGTCCGTGCGTGTGCGTGTGCGTGCGTGTGTGTATGGCTTGGCTGTTCCGATGCTGAATGAAGCTCTGATCTCCTCTGAACGCGTTTCAGCACCAGTGTGTGTATCCACACCCCCTCCGTCCCTCCACCCTTTCCTCACACTCCCCTGCGCGCTCTCTCTCTCTTTCTCTCTCTCTCTCTCACACACACACACACACACACATACACACAAACACGCACACACACTCCTATACGAGCACACAGACACCTCAGTTTGCTCCCGACTCCTCTCCTTGGCACTATTTTGGACACTTTCACACGTGTGCACTCTTTACACAGCTGGACGCGTTCTTACACTCCAGTGCGCACTTTCACACTCGTCCATGTGCCCTGACAGCCTTCCGTCTGCGCTCTGTTTGCGCTTCTCCTCCTCTACACACTGATACACTCATCTTCTTGATGTCTTTCCTGCACTCCTCTGTGCACTATTAGGGAGCTAGAAGAGCTTTTCACTCTCATTTGTGCACTCTGTGGACAGCCTGAACACTTCTATCTGAACCCTGATGCGCCTCTCTGGGCTCTTTTACAGCAATCTCGGCATCCTCGGCACAATCCGTAGAACTCAGTGCACACTTCAGACATCATTCCGAGCGCGTACACTCCTCTGTACGTGTACAGGCTTTCGGAGCTGTCAGAGAACACCAATGTTTTTGCTCTTTAGCCTCCTCCATGCAGAGACCCTTAGGCACGCTCACATTCGTCTCTCTGCAGTTCAGAATTCTCTAGATGAATTATGTTTCACACTCTCTAGACAACTCTATATTTCTCTATCTTTCACTCCGCTATTTGTCCTCACACTCCTCAGCAGGTACGTGTTTTTGGCCCTACTTCTATACACTGAAGTGCCAGACAAACTTGCACAGACAAGCCGAATCGAAATACAGAGCAGGTTGCGCCCGCGAGTACGTACATAAAGCGGTAGACCCCTGTGAAGGACGTTTCTAGACATCTACAAACGTCTCTGACAGGTGAACACTATGTGTACCTCCTTTCTGACGAGTTACACCTCTTCCTGTCCTGCATATATTCTGATGGGTTTGGCCTCTTCTAACAGGACAATGCACCATCAGATGTCTAGAGACACCAAATTGTGGTTAGAGGAACATTCATGTGAGTTTGGGGTTTTGCCATTCCCACCTAAGTCACCAGATCTCTGAAGTGTGGACCGTTCTGCAGGAAGTATGAGTGGTGACTGGTGTACCAGTTTTTCTGGCACTTCAGTATATATATATCTCAACATCAACGAATATTTCTCCCATAGGAGACCTATCATGTATTAGACTAGTGTACCGGTTTTTCTGGCAGTTTTCTGGTAAGTGCTCTTAAACACAATAGAAACCTATGTAAGATCAAACTTCATATACTCATGTAGATGCTTTTATTCTACTGTGTGCTATGAGACTCTTTTTTTTCCCTCGTATCATCCTTGAATCGGTCGCAGGGTATTTGTTGGGTTCGGTTCTGTCCTCCGTCTCAGGCATAAATTAAAAAGAGATAGCGTTTGTCGTTTGGGAACTAGAACACCCACTCATTCATGCTCTACTGAGGCTGTAGCCCCTAAGGACCTGTGATTAGTTAAAGAAGAAGAAGAAAAGAAAAGAGAGGCGGGGAGAGGCCCAGGACGCTTTAGTGCTAGAACAGTAGGGGGTGCTTGGGTAAATACCAAAATCCCCAGTGTTGAATTAACACCGCCGGTGTTCATTTAAATCCAGCTGGACACAAACTGTAAAGCGTTAATTTAACACCGGGGATTCTGAAAGCAGTGAGGAAAAAAAACAGACATGGAAAAGGACATCTTTAAGAGAACAGAGTGAAGATATATGATCTTAGTGCCTTATCTGTATAATGGATTTAAACCTAGGCAGCATGTCATTGTAGGTTCAAGTCTTTTTTTTTGGCTTCAGATCCACTGTTGTGGCCAATCACGGATCAATAGGCTGATCCCTTGACATGGAAACTGTAATTAAGTGACATTGATGGTAAAGCATGACGTGCTTCATCTATATCATGTGAATTCTTTTCAATTCACACATTCATTAAGCACTGCATGAATCACAACCTGTAATCAGATTATTCATATTCGTACTCTTAAAGCCACCATGCCCTGATTACATGCGCACAGTTTGGGGGAATCAGATCAGGTAATCCGGATTTCCCCCGAATCTAGCTCTAATGTTGTGGATTTACTTTATCTATTACACAAACTGTATACTGAAAACCTTTCATTAAGTGCGCAGTCCTGATCTATGATGTACCTTTTATCGGCTCAGTCTGTTGTTGATTGCAATTAGCGGTGTGATAGAAGATCAATGAAGTTCAACCAAGTGTGAATCGCATCAGCGCTGTGGCAGGTGGCTGGATATTAAAACACAGAATGAAGCGTTTAGGACAAACGCTGAATCCCAAATGGCTCATGACTCTCTGCAGAGCATAGGGTAGGAACTAATGGCTCACACCAGAGGATGTGCACTATATGCCCAGTAGGGGGCTATTTGGGCTTGAGCCAAGCACTTGTCAAATTGTTTACTTGCAGCAACCTGCCAATCTTAGATATTGCGGGTCTCTACAGAGCGGTAAGACCATTTCTTCTACATCACTGAGGTTGGGAATTCATTATTGATGGGACTCTGGTTGTTCAGCATGGTGTTGTCTCAGCATGATGATGAATCATACATTATGTTAAGAAGGCTAGGGCATGGCTACCATAAGTCATTACTGCAAGCAGGTGGTTTCTAGGTTTTCAACAACTACAGGTTGTCTATAGCATTTCCTGTTTTAGACCTCTCGCTATAATAATAGGGAAGAAATATACAAAAGCTATTGGCTTCTACTTTTTAAGTTCAAGTAGCAGTTGGTAAAATTCACCCAGCCAAAAACAGTTCACTAAAGGGGAAAGGATGCTGAACTTGAAAGTAAAAAAAAAGCACTTTTACTTCTGGTAATGTCTGCTTTTTCTTCATGCCAACTTTATCTAGATGAACTTTGTCCTGTAAATTCATGAGCCTCGGTCTGGTGAGCCAAAAGAAACCAAGTGGGTGGGACTGTGGTCTCTTCGGATGGTTAGAAAAAACCAACCAAATAATAGAGGGACTGCTTATTATATATAAGTAACGCTCACATAAGGCTTTTGCCTCATAGTTTATTTACTGTTGCCTGGCTCACAAATAAATAAATAATTGGGCAAATATACAAATAAATAAATAAATGACTTGACTTGTCCACCAACATGCACTCATTTTCTTTTAAAAAAAAAACCCTGACTGCTAGGTTTTGCACTTTTGGATGTGAAGATATGTTTTTTTTTTATGTAAAAGAAAAAAAAATTGAGATTTGCTTTAAAAAAATAGAGCAAACATAAGGTAGAAATTGTGGATAATGTGATGATAAAAAGAGTGGAGGATGATGGGATGGCACTAATGTAGATAAATGAGAGAGGATAATGATATGAGACCCACGCTGGAGCAAAAGGAAAAGAAGCCAATTGGGCATCTGTAGTAGAGGAAAAGCACAGAAAGCAGGATGGTAGGAGACTGGAAAAGAGGAGGACAAAAGGATGGAAAAAACAACAGTTTGAGAAAACACCTCTGTCAGTAGAAGAGCAGAAGAACGCTGGAAGAGTATGATGGTGTACTGGGAAGGACAAGTGGGAGTGATGGAAAGAAAGGAGAGAAATACTGTACATAATGGGGCATATGTAATAGAAAAAGATACGTGGAGAGGAGGATTATGGGAAACAGTATATCAGAAGAAGGAAAGATGGAAGTGAAGTTGGAAAAAAATGCTGTAGCTCGGAATTGACTGACTGAAGATAGTAAAATTGCAGTTATGTGATCTATTAAATAACTAACTACAAAAAGGTCAGAGTGGAGCTAAAGCCTGTCTTGGGAAGACTGGAAGCTAGGCAAGAATACACCCTGGATGGGATGCTAGTCCATCTCATGGCACCACACATACATATTTATGCCAATTGGTAATTTAGCGTAGCCAATCCACTTACTGGCATCTTTGTGGGTGGTGGGAATAAACCGGAAAACCTGGAGGAAACCCACACAGACATTTGGAGAATACGCTCAGAAATCCCCCCCACACACACAGAGTAATCCGAGCTTAAGATCGAACCATGGTCCTCGGAGTAACGAGACAACAATTCTACCCACTGCAACTCCATGCTGCTACTGTACGTTAGAATAAAATGCAGAATGCATGCATAAGACTGTTGCACAGAAAAGGGAAAGGGGAAAAGAATGAAGATGGTAGAGGTAAAAACTAGAGAAAGAGAAGAGCAGGAGGTGATGGGAACTCTCACACTGGAGATAGGTGAAAGACAGGAGAAGAAGGTGACTGATATCCATATTGCAAGAGGAGAACAGGATGATTGGAGATCTCTATTGGAAAAAGAGGAGAATGGATGGAAGGACAGGGTTCATTCAGTGTAAAATGATCTACAAATATCAGAGCTCCACATTAACCTTCTGAATAAATACACACTGAGTGTGTACTGGGAAAGTAAACTCAAAACTCAATCTTTATTGATTGTACAGACCGAGTTGGCAGGTTATTAGTTACTCCATAATGATATCTAATACATCATTAACTCCGTGTAGGGACTTTATTATTTATTTCACAACTAAGATTTGTGAAGGTCCTACTACATAAAAGGTCTGGATAAGTAACTAACATGATATATTAGTGATGACTGTTACCTTTTCAGTGATAGATATAATTAAGACATGTAGATTTGAAGCGGCTCAGATGCTTTAGACCTGCCCATTTTTCGGATTCAATTTTAAAAAGTGACCGTTCACTTGCTTGCGAACATATTTCAACCCATAACAGGTGCCATTGTGACGAGAGAGATGGGATTCACTCGGAGTGACTTAGTGGATAGATGACTGCATATCAGAACCGGTCTTGTGTGGTGTTTCTGGTATATACAGTGGTTAGTGCCTATCAAAAGCGGCCCAAGGAAGCACAGCTGTAAACTAATGACCACAGCACGTCTTTATTGTCTGAAAGGTCTTGTGGAGTCAATACATGCCTCAGGTCTGAGCTGTGTTAATGTTACGGCTGATCAGTGAATGTGTGTGTGTGTGTGTGTGGGTGGGGGGGGGGTATACATGCATATATGGGGAGAGAGAGAGAGAGAGAGAGAGAGAGAGAGAGATTTGATATTCAAGAACGAATAGGATAAACATGGATGACTTGGTTTTATAATTAGATAATCAAAGAAAATCTAAGTAAAAAGATTCAGTGAAAATTACATTACATTGCTTTTTTTTTTAATATGTATTTTAGTGGTAAAATGTTTTTCTTGTTGGTCCCATAAATATTTCTCTTTTAAATAATAAGTTCCCTGAATTGGTTTTGTGGTTAATTTTTATCTTTTAATAAGGCAAGTCTAAAAACAGCTTCATTTTTCACAACATCTAGATGTCTCTGTTACCAAGTCTTTTAAAACCATAAATTATTCATCAAAAAAAAAAGAAAGAAATAAAGAATAAAAGCAAGATCTTGGTGTAGGTTAATTAATAATAGATAGGGTTTGATATTTACTAAACTGTTCTGTGAAAGCAGAGGCCGAAGGTATGGATGTCACTTCCAAGGTAATTGTAAGAAAAGTAATAAATTAAGCATGAGGTGAAGTGCTATGGAAATGCGACTCCCCAGGAAATGAGAATATTTTAACAAAAATATTATCTCGGGCTCTGTTTGACCCCTGGGTCAATTAGAAAAGAAACGTCAACGTCGGCAAACACGCAGGTCTGAAATTCAAATGGGAGCTTCCTCCTCTATGTAATTTGCAAGGCTGATGCAAAGTTAAAGTGAAGCCTGTGTGTTTTCTCCAGATTGCTGCCTAATTGCACAGGACAATGAGGAATTGATTAGGACAATTAGGGGCAAGGAAACCTGAAACGCTGGGGCTTCAGCAAACAAAACCCAGAAAGTGCTTCTTGCATATGAGGCGGTTTCTGTTGCATGGCTGAGCATCTGTCATGTTACATTTACTCTGTATTAGATACTGATGTTTCCAATTCAGCCTACAATACTAGTATATAGTACTGATTACAGTTCCCCCTTCACTGGAACTAACTTGTTCAAACTTGTTCCGGCATGACAATGCCTCTGTACACAAACAAACTCAACGCATGGTTTGCCGAGGCTGGTATGAAGACCTTGAACATACTGTACAGAACCTTGACCTTAACCCTACTGAACACATATTCCTTACAGCTTGTAAGGAAGTTGGCATCAGAACACAGGGTCAACCATGATATGGCACCTCTAGAGCAAAGATTGTTAGGGTTAGGATGGTTAAGGACTTTGCTCAAAAGCCCTAGAGTAGAGTGGCACCACAATCCTCAACATTTTGATTAGTAACCTAGAGCTTTAACCATTGAGCCACAACCGCCCCTTTAACCACGCCTTTAAACATATAATCATAAAGGCACACTGGTACACCAGTCTAATACTTTGTAGGAGTGTAAGACTGTAGGAATATGAAGGGACATGGACTCCACAGCCGTGGCCTAGTGGTTAGGGAACCGGTCTCTTGACCGGAAGGTTGTGGGTTCGATCCCCGCCCAAGGCAGGACACGACCGAAGTGCCCTTGAGCAAGGCACCAAACTCCCCCAACTGCTCCCCGGGTGCCGTGGTTTGGGGCTACCCCCCGCTCCGGGCAAGTGTGTTCACTGCCACCTAGTGTTCACTGGTGTGTGTGTGTTTCACTGCACGGTTGGGTTGAATGCGGAGGTCACATTCCTCTGTGTGCAAGCACAGTAGGCAAATAGTTCACTTTCATTTTTCATTTTTTCAGGCAGTGAACACCATACTCCCTGCAGGACAGTCCACAACTCTGAGATCTGGTGACTTAGATGAGACCCCAAGCCCAGATGAGTGTTCCTCTAAGCATACTTTTACATCTCTAGACCTGTTCATTAGAAGAGGCCAAGCTCATCAGAATAATGACATATAAGGACATGAACAGGTATAACTCATTATAAAGAAGAGACACATAGTGTTCACCTGTCAAAGACGTTTAAAGATGTACCAGCGATCCCATATCACTATCACTTTATATATGCACTGGCGGACGCGACCAATAATGTGCACAGGTGGTTTCGCTATGTATTTTGCATAGGCTTGTATATACAGTATGGCTGCTTATAGGTCATAGGTATTACTCTGCTGTTAGTCAATGTACTGATTATGAAGTCTCCATTACACGTAGGGAAATGGATTAGCTTGGAATGTACCAGGGTAATAAATGTCCTACAGTTACAGAGCTGTTTCTGTATCGCTGTGATACAGAGGACAGCAGTACTGTAATGTCTTTTTATTGAAGGAGTATGTCATTGTGGTGGCAAAATACACCGGTGTGCCATATTTTTTTGATAATGCTTCCGCACATTGGAGCCATCCAGCAAAAGCGAAAGGCTATTTTTTATTTCCACAGAAGCTACAACGGTCACTGGTGTACTTTTATTGTAAATATTTTATTTTATAGACAGCTAAAGGGGCAATTTGGGAAGAAGTGGTTTCAAATGGGTTTCTGTATGCTTTCCTTTTAAAGAAATTATGATTCCAGTTCCTCTGCATTTGTTTCTTTTCAGTCCGACCGCTTAGATTTTTCCCCTCTAGCTTCTTCCCGAAGTCTCTATGACACCTGAGAGAATTATAAATTCATATCTTTATGGCTCGACTGCTGGGAGTTTAAACTAAATAATAATAATAACATAAAAAAAAAAAAACAATGATGTGGAGTTCCTAGACTCCCCGAGGACCAGAATCCTGGACCTGCTGAATACACATGACATTCTACAGATTGTTGGAAAAAGCAGAATGAGTGATGCCTCAGCATCCAAATAAGTTGGAAAGATCACCATGAAAATTTGACAGTGAAAGTTGGTCACGCTGTTGAAAATGTCAGGATGAATTATTAATCAGAGCAAGCATTTGCATATTGTTGTGCTTTCATTTGAAGAGTCTTCTCGCTGTGTCCGGTTTGCAATACAGGCACAACAATGCTTTTTTAACCTCGTATGAATCGTGACTCTATGTGGACTCGGAACAGCTGCTGGTCCCGGTTTGGCGTCATCGTTAGCACACAGCAGGCCTCTCTGTCCAGCACCATGCGTCCGGCTCTAATCCCACAGCAAGCTCTCCCAGATGGGCGGCCAGATCTAGATCAGCCACTCAGAACACACTCACCAGCACAGATCTCGGCCGAATTATATTGATTGCTCCGACTAAAGTGATATTCGAGGCCTGACGTATTGTCACTGTCACCAGGTGACAGGTTTGAACTGATTTGGAAGATGACGCATCGTTCTCATGGCTCTGCCTGAACAGTTCAGTAATCTCATAGCACTTATGTAGCACTGTGATGTACTTTTCCTAAGGTGCCTGTAATTTAGAGGATGCGAATGTTTCAGGGAGAAGCACGGCTGTCGTTTTTAAGTGAATCTCTTTAAATAAATATATAAATAAAGCAAGCACTTACACAATACACTGAGATGCAATAAAAAAAAACAAAGCTTATGTGCAGTTAGAACCCCAAATGTCACGTTCACTTTATTCTATTTAAATGTTTTTAATGAGACATGAAAGTTCTTTTGTGCATTTTTATTTCGAAATACAGGTGATGTCATAGATAATGTGTACTGGGATGTAATGGGAAGCTGTATAATTATGTTCAATTCCATTCCGTAGTGACCCACCTGCATAATGTTTAATGTACATTGACGTACCAGGAAAACAGATTGGTGGTGGTTCCAAAATGCTATTTATGCTACAAACCTCTATGCGCACTGAGTTACACCAGTTCTTGTCCTGCATTCATTCTGATGGGTTTGGACTCCTCCAACAGGACAATGCGCCACCACACATGTCTTGAGACGCCAAACTATGGTTAGAGGAACACTTATCTGAGTTTAGGGTTTTGCCGTTCACACCTAAGTCACCGTTTTTGGACGTATCTGGGATGCCAGGTAATGTCCTGTGGCAGAAAGAAGTCCTTGGAATACAACAGGATTGTGGTTCGTTCTGCAGGAAGTACGGCGGTTTTTTTTATTTCTTACTGAATATTTCTGCAAGCTTGTGGAGTTCATGCCCTGTGGGGGACCTACTAGACTGGTGTACTAGTTTATTTATATTTAAGTACATTAAGTACATATGCTGTTAGAAAACCTTTTTTTTCAGATAAATTACAAAATAAACTTCATACACCAATCAGCTATAACATTAAAACCACAAAACCACTGTCAGGTGAAGTGAATAACAAGTATCTTGTTACCATGACAACGATATATATAGGCAGTAAATGAACCGTCATTAACAGTCAGTTCTTAAAGTTGATGTCTTGAAAGCAGAAAAAATGGCCAAGGGTAAGATTCTGAGTGACTTGCGATGAGATGGTTAGATGACCGAGTCAGAGATTTTCCATAACAGCAGGTCTTGTGAGGTATTCCCAGTATACTGTGCCTAGTATCTACCAAACGTGGTCCAACAAAAAGCACAAACGGTGAACTATCAACAGTGTCATGGGAGCCCAAGGCTCACTGATGTGTGTGTGGGGTGAAAACTATCCTGTCTGGTCCGATCCCACAGAAGATCTGCTTGATACTACAGAACATCTCCAGAGGTCTGGTGGAGTTCACGTGTTGATGATTCAGAGCCATTTTAGGCAGGTGGTTTTAATGTCATGGCTGATCGGTATGTATTACCGATATATTCGCTTTGTATGACGCGGCTTCAGTATATCAATAGAACCGGTCCAGTTGTTTAACAGGATCAAGGTGGGAATATGGGACCGCCCTTGGAGGGCCATCGTACGCACATACATTCACACCGAGAGGTAATTTAGAGCTACCAATCCACCAACAAACATGTTTTTTGTACGTGGGAGGAAATCTGAGAACCAAGAGCAAAACCCACACAGAGAACATGCAGAGAAATTTCACACAGAGAGTATCTGTGGATCAGGATTGACCGGGAACTCTAGCGCATGTTGCTCTGTTATGATAAAATATTGATTAAAAAAAATGTCTATTTCTTTGTGTAATGGAATTCGGGGACACCTACTAGTCCAAGCAATAAGGCAGCTGTTCTGTTAGTGAGTTACTACTTAATTCTCAAGGTATATAAAGGACACAGGTCATATATACTTTCACTATATGAGCAAGAGTGCTGCTGTTCTGAATATCGGCATGCCTGGGATTCAACCTCAGTGTTCTATAGGTTTTATAAAATAAATATGATGAAAAAATTGAGTAGTATTGAGACACGATATGACCATACACCGATCGTCTATAGCATTAAAAACACATGTTAAAACAGCTTTGACCAATTAAGGCATGGACTCCACCAGGCCCGTGGAGGTGTTCTGTCGTATCTGGGACCAAGACGTTAGCAAGAGATCCTTCTGCGGATCTTCTGTTGGATTGAACCAGACAGGTTGGCCTTCACTTCCAACACACATCAATGAGTCTTGTGTGTCCATGACCCTGTCACCGGATGCCAGTTATTCTTCTTTGGACCACTTGTGGTACGTATTAACCACTGTATACTAGGAACAGATGAAAAGACCTGCTGTTTCAGGGATCATCTGGACATAATAGACTGGCCGTTGTCAAAGTCACTCAGATCCTTACGCTTGACCATTTTTTTTTTGCTTCCTTCATTTTGAAAACTGTCTATTTGACTTGGTGAGACCACACATGTATGACATGTAACAAGCACGCTGAACGATAACAGGTAATACACTAAGAGAAATTTACAATAATAATAATAATAATAATAAATTTAAAGAAGTAGTAAAAGTAATGATGAGCTGAAGGAGCTCAGAAGGATGTAAATATCTGTGCTTGTTCACGTATGAAACATTTTGTTTTCATACATAGCCTCAATTTTAACAAATACACACACACTATTTCATACAGAAAGTGCCAGATGATGTGAAAATGTACAGAAATTGAACATCTGTACGGCAATGCAAATAAGCATTGCGCAAATGAGCAATATGTTATTGGGTATATGCTCTGTTCCAGTTGAATCCACTTCAGATTGGAAGCTCAGTTCAGTTCTAAACTAGGATGTGAGGCGTCCAATGTGGTTGAGGAGAACTACAGCTCTGGGGAAGAAGCTGTTAATGTTCCGTGTTCTGCTGGTTTTGATGGACCTGAGTGTCTGGAAGAGGTGATGTCTGGGATGTTAGGGGTCAAATGTCATTTTGCCATCCTTCTGGTGTAGATATCCTAAAGGGTTGGTAGATTACATCCCGTGATCCTCTCTGCAGTTCTGATAATGCGCTGGAGTTTGGCTCGCTCCTGGGAGGTGGAGATGATTATGGATGATGTGAAGATGGTCGCTATTCACCAGCTGTGGCCTAGTAGCTTGGGAACCGGTCTCGTGACCGGAAGGTTCGATCCCTTGAGCAAGGCACCCCCAACTGTTCCCTGAGCACCATGGTTTGGGGCTGCCCCCCTGCTCTGGGCAAGTGTGTTCACTGCCCTCTAGTGTTTACTGGTGTGTGTGTTTCACTTTAGATGGGTTAAATGCGGAGGTCACATTCCTCTGTGTGCAAGCACAGTAGGCAAATAGTTCACTTTCACTTCACTTTCATCTTTCACTTTCTGATTAATATATCCCACCTATTGACTGGTATCATTGAAACAACATAATCAATATTATTCACTTCACTTGACTGATCAGTGCTTACTGTATTTTATATATTTTTGTGCCTCTAACAGATATAGTTCCCAAATAAGCCCAACTCACTGACAGCTTATCAGCTAGCTGGCTTGCCTCCTTCTCCTTAGGTCCATATTGATTTGTACTGTATGTTCCTCTTACAGTATACGCGCATCCAGCTAAATTGGCTTCCTTTCTTCCTGTTCATCTTCATCGGATGAGCTTTCATTTTTGAAGTCACAAGGTATAGTCATGCAAAATGTAGCATTTGACTTGTTCACTGATGATGTCAATAACTCTACCATAGTAACTGTTTCAGTGTAAGTAACTATCCTGTGACCAGTAACACAATTTACCAAGTGTCAGCTGCAGGCTTGTTGTTAAGAAACCAGCCCTGTGAACAGAAGGTCCCTAGTTTGATTCCCATACATACAAGACATGACTGAAGTGCCCTTAAGCAAGGCACCAAACACCCAACCCCGGGCACTGTGGATGGGGTTGCCCACCGCTCTGGGCATATGTGTTCATTACCCTTAGTGTGTGTGTTCACTGGTGTGTGTTTCACTTCACAGATGGGTCAAATGCAGAGGTCAAATTCCTCTGTGTGCAAGCACAGTGGTCAATGAGTCACTTTGCTTGTGTTCTTGCACAAAAAGGCACTCATGAATATGCCACATAGAATCCTCAAACTCTATAACTACAATTTAGTTACTCGTCCATGTAGATATTTTTTTTTTACCGATTCACTAAGAAAGCACTCCATTGTCACAAGTCTATTATTTCTGTACACATCTATAATGATAGTAAAAATAATTGCTATTCCATTGACTTTGAAGCCCTGCCATAACACCTGTTCATTCTGCACCCTGTCCTGTTGAGAATGGCTTACATCAGGCGTTCCTCGGGATAACAGCAGATTGTTTGCTCAAGTAATTAAAGCTGCTGCGGGCCAAAACAGCAGGGAACCACAGCTGGGAATTCCCTGGCCATCGCATGGCTACTTAATTATCCAGACAAAGCCGAACTAAAAATTGCGATGCTCCACCTCAAGGGATGTCCACTTTTAGAACTTATAATAGTAACATTAACGGTGTAACATATAACTCGCTGTGACAGTGACAGGATGCATTAAACGGCTGGGATACTTGATCTGATTTGTATAGCTGTAGACAAGCCTTTAATATAGACAGTAAAAAATAGGATGTAGTTGCAAGAAAAAAATATGTATAAAAAATAAATAATAAAAAAAAAATATATAT
>JAOVVF010000048.1:21565597-21590537 GCA_028565595.1 Duopalatinus emarginatus
TGGGTTAAATGCGGAGGTCACATTCCTTCTGTGTGCAAACACAGTAAGGCAAAATAGTTTACTTTCATTCATTCATTCATTAATGAATCACTCTTTCACAATCTGAACCTGATGAATTATGGAATTGACATCCTGGATTATGCTCGTGCCATTGAGGAAAAAGCATTGATGTTATAACTTGCTCATTTAGTACATTCAGGACTTCGTTTTATTGCTAATTGACCAATTAAAGCAGCCTTAGATCACAACACTACCTCTAGAGACTCCAAATGATTTTTATTTCAGTCAGTCAATCATCATCTTATCTGCTTCGTCTATCAGGGTCATAGTTGGAATCACTGGGAGCAAGGCGGGAATACTCCCTGGACAGGGCGGCAATCTGTTCCAGGGTACCACATATACACACACACCCATTCTCTCTCTCTCTCTCTCTCTTTCTCACTCACTCACTCACACACATACACACACACACCTAGGGGCAATTTAGTATATCCAATTCACCTTCCATGTGTGTATTTCGGGTAGTCGGAAGAAACCGGAGCAGACCAGAGTGTGGCTCGAGCACACAACCACAGATCCCTGGAACTGTGTAACATACACACTACCTGAAGCACCAACCGTGCCAGGGCCAGACTTAGATGCAATATACAGTATATTATAAAATCTTAAAATCGCAAAACATTATATTATATTGCTAATACTCAAACCAACTATGAATGACATTTTTATTTCCTGGAACCTCATTTTGCACACATAAGAGACACCGGGACAGTCTGCTTTAATGTAATTAAAGATCCTCTTTATATAGAGTAATGATGTTTATTAGTTATGCACGGCACTGTTATATATGTGAATAAATGATAAACAAGCCTTTCTCTAATGAGGCATAAATCACATAAATGATGTTGATTTTGCTCTGAGGGTGTTCGTGCGTCTATTTTTGGATGTTTTGTAGCGGCTTGTTTTTGCCTTTTGCTTTTGGCCTCATGCTGGCTTGCTTTTCCTCTGGAGGTGGTGGCCGTCTGTTCCAGGGTCAGGAGAGGGCTGCAACACACACACACACAGTGATCCCTTGCGACATCCCGTCACGCACTCCAACAGGTGATGTGCCAGACCTGAAAGCAATGGCAGAATGGACAGCAATTGATGGGCAACACACACACACACACACACACACGCACACACACAGAGCACCTCAGAAGTGCCAGTCTCCACAGCTGACTAGTTAGTATTTCAGCTGCCAAATGAGCTGCTGCTTGGCAACACTTCCCCTCCGAAAACAGTGTTTTCTGTTTTTCATCACCTCTTCCATAAGGTCATAGGGCGTTCTATTTTACTATATTGCCAGCTCTTTTTCCCGTACTAACAACATGCATGCACGTGCACATACACACACACACACACACACACACACACAGGACACATCTACAGATGCTCCAGAGCATGTTAGATCCCTGGCGTCAGAGCCTGCAATTGTCTCGATATCCTCTAATCACCCTCTTTCAAGATCCGGTTCTCTATTTAGAAAACATGTCAGTTCCATAAGTTGTAACCCCCCAACCAACCCCCCCCCCCCCGCCAGTGCCCTCTCGAAGGGGCAGGAAGCTGATTAAGCCTTCACAAACACAACCTAGCAGAATCCGAGGTGATCCTACGGATGAAGCCGCAAACCTGCTTCGCTTTATTACCGCGCATCTGGAATGAATGGACGTCTAAACCGCTTACAGCAACCCGGGGCTGTGTTGCTTTTCAGAGTGAAGGATGTGCATCTGTTCCTGAGCTTGTTGGGAGGAAAGGGAGAAAGCTGACAGGATAGAGTTTCAGCATGACATTCCAGGTTGCTTTCATTCCAGAGGAAGACGCTGCTCATCAGAAGGACTTCCGGATCTGTTCCTTGACCCTGAAGGAGCAGGACAGGAACCAGCCACCTCGGGTTTGGACAGGAAGAGCGCGGGTCAGGGAAGATAACCCGCATTGTTCATCAACTGACTAAAAACGGAGAAGATGATTCACCTGACAGTTCACTTTCCTTCAGACTTCATTTTATTTATAGCTTTCTTTATCTAGTAAGCAAAGGTTAATTTGGTTTAAAAGAAAAAAAAAAAAAGGAAACTCAGAAATGAAATTCAGAACTATATTTGATATCAAGTGAAACTGGCAATAGAATAGTGTGTATAGTGTATATAGTATAGTATAGTACAGTATACACTCGTATATGTGCATAAGAATATACAAATACACGTCAAGAGCTTTAGTTAATCTTCACATAAATGTACCAGAAAGAGAAAAGCACGTTCCCAGTGACTTTACCCATGGCATGGTTGTTGCCACCAGATGTCTGAGCATTTCAGAAACTGCTAATCTGGGATTTTACCAAGAACGGTACGAAAAACAGCAACAACTAAAACAAACTAAAAAAAAAAAGTTCTGTTGGTAAAAACGCCTTGTTGATTAGAGAGATCACAGAAAAGCAGTTGTATTGGTTTGAGCTGCCATGAAGCATATCGTAACTCCTACTGTATAATCACAATTTTAAAACCGCCATCGAAACGCATCTCAGAGTGCGCAACACATCAAACCTGTATTCTACTATATTATACTACACTACACTATTCCATACTACACTACAGTGTAAAAAGTAAAGTAATACATAATACACTACAGTACACTGTACTATAAAATACTATAGTACAGTATTGTCTAAAATAAAATTGTAAAATAAATTGTATTCTATAGTACAATGTACTAGACTGCATTTTTCTACACTACACTGTACTACAATATATTACACTGTATCCTACTACAGTTTTTAGTTTTAGTACTTCAACTTTTATACTTTTAGTGTATTGCACTATATTGCAATATACCCTATAATAATCCATACTACACTACACTGCTTCATACTATACTACAGTATTTGATAGTATACTATACTATACTATACTGTATTGTATATATTATAGTATAGCACAATACAGTATTCTGTAGTATCATATAGTACAGCATAGTACAGTACAGTACAGTACAGTACAATTTATGTTTATTATTATTATTTTTTTACATTAGCCAATGCAGATTATGTATTAGGTCCTCAGTGACCTATCCCAGGTATTTATATATACGATTTACTTGAAGACAGCTCATTAATAAAGGAAAAGAAGTTTGTCATAGATTTTTCATTTCTGTAGTGATGTTAAATAACTACAAAACCTGTTAAAATAAGTATAGAAATAAACAGAAATCGTTCAGGAATACGGAATATTTAAAGACAAATTTAATATATATGTATATATTATCCATTTTAAGTCCGACACTGATATCTCCTATGTTTAGAGTTTGTGGTGTTAAAATTTGTACTATATCACACAAGTGAGAAACAACATATAACCACTTCAAACTGTTATCAGCTGGTCACTGTTTAGTCATGTTACTTGCAATCTTTTACAGTTTTTAATTGTATATCCTCTGATTTAATCTGCAATGCACAAACCTTCCAGACAAATAGGACTTTCAGGACAAAAGTCCTTTATTAACTGTGTAAGCAAAGTGCTCCTGAGCTGTAGGAGGTAAAACCAGTTGAGTATTGATATTCAATATAAGTGGTTTCCATTATTATAGCAGTGAAAGTAAATGGCATACGTTAAAGTGCTATTAATAAATGAATCCAATTTGGCGTGCGCTGAAACCTGGCCAGGGTGAGTGACGCATGTTCTTGGCATCTATGGTCTACTACAGTCATCACAGTACATCACTGTATTTCCAACAGCCACAGCTACGAAGTGCATTTCCTGTCTTTCTGTTATACGACTTGCTATGTTACTATCAACCTAAAAACAGTTGCACCCTTGCTCTGTTTCTTGGTCCATTTCCTTTCAGGAAATCCAAGCCATGCCTTGTAACCCTTACTTGAGAAATACACACGTGCAGTAGTAAATGTTCTCATTAGTCTGAGGTGAGGTTTACTGACCGATTTTATTGTAGACATTCCCCAAGTCGCAGGCATGTTACTTATATGTGCACTCACCCCTAAATAAATCCCAGTGTGCCATTCATTTCTATGACACATTTCCCACAATCACTTTTTATTCCAACATTGTGGTCTGTGTGGTGCGTGTGATCAGCCTGAAGCGGCCAGCCATCTTTGGCTTTGGCCCTTTCTCCACAGAGACATGCTCCATTTACAACCTCCACTTAATTACACTCCACACTGCTGAGCTACGTTTCACTCCACCACTGCAACCGCCGTCAATAAAGAGGACACGCAGTGCACCGGCAGCCAGACACATTCATTTTTCTGTTTCACAAATCGGCACACACTCCACAGTCAGAGAAGAGCTCATTTCAAGAGCCGAATATTGGCATTCGGATTGCCGCATTTGGCTTGAGGCTCTCGTTCGCTTTCCGTGGCTCCAAACTCTTGCGGCGTTTCTCAGCAATTAAACGAAACCGTGCGCAGGTACCGTACAAGACCAGGCCTGGAGGAGGCCAGGGCGTTCCGCATAATGTGAAGTAGCATTAAGGAGCGTGTACAAATTAAGCGAGCTGAGCGAGGGATAAAATAACAAAGAACTGCAGAAAAAGCCAGGGGAGATCAGCGTTTGATAAACGATCATGTGAAAAATGTGCTGACGTGAATAAGTGAATGTTGACCGCTCGCTTCGGAAAACTCGATTGATGTCGGCGGACGGTCCTCAGGGGCTGAAGCAGGGATGCAAAATTTATCAGGAGAGACTTGAGTGCATCAAAAAGGCCTTCGCTTGCACTGTGACGTGATCTGGAAAGCAGTCAAAGTGGGAGCATATGTGGTTAAAAGGAACCTCCTTTAAATTAGCAACGCTCATTTCTGGCACAGTATCGCGTTTCGTTATTCGACAGCGCACCCAGTTGTGTCCAATCATGACTTTACATAAATCAGCCGGTTTATGATCCGGCGCGTTGCGGAAAAAGTAAAGCATTGTTCGAGTCGTAATTATAACCGATGACCTTTGCTGCCGTATGTGTGTCTGCATGCACATGTACACCCGGCACCCCCCAAGACTAACACGCTAATTATTGCATACCAGCAACTCGGTCCAGAGGGTTTCCTTTTGTCAACAATTCCTGCGATTCATTAGTGCACGCCGTCCGACCGCAAAGCCCCGGGGGAGGATTTGAGGGAAGGTAGTGAAAGAGTGGAGGAGGCATGGAATCAGGAGTTTGCCTTGTTCACTCAGAGAAGGAGAAAATGATTGATGGGTGTAGTGCAGAGATGACATGTCCCAGCCCCAGCTGAATCATGTTAACTAGATGTTCGCTGGGTGCTGGATGGG
This sequence comes from Duopalatinus emarginatus, assembly GCA_028565595.1. Taxonomy (NCBI): domain Eukaryota; kingdom Metazoa; phylum Chordata; class Actinopteri; order Siluriformes; family Pimelodidae; genus Duopalatinus; species Duopalatinus emarginatus. The sequence continues at coordinate 21,570,907 of JAOVVF010000048.1, forward strand.
GACTCAAATCTGTTGCGACTCAGCTGCTGCGCTGCTGAGAGAAGGATGGAGGATGAAAGAAAGGAGGAGATAATGGAGAGTGACAGGAGCCGGGGCTTCGGTAAGGATCCGTTTGCATAGGTTTAAACGAGTATGATGTTGGATTATGTCCCTCATCAGTCTCGCAGCAGAGATGCCACATGGTATATATGAGCTGGACTGAGCTGATGACTAGGGTTATGTGTGTCTATGTCTTTCACCCAAGAACATGTGTCCTCAATTAGAGATAGCTGTGTGTCTGAAATGTTAATTTAAAAAATTTAATGTTTTTAGATCGTATTTATTTATTTCCACATTTTCGCCCCAATTTGGTCACCTGCCACACCATCGAGAGCTACCAGGCACATCTTTTAGAATTGCTCCTCATGTTGCGTCATGGGGCAGCATAACGCACTTGGAGGAAAATCCTATCCACCCTCTTCCTCACAAATGAGCTCACATGACAACACCATTGGCTAATGATCCCGTGACTGACAGCGGAGAGAGAGAGACTATGTCACCCCTCCAGCCCAGAGTGTAAAACCAGCTTTCTCCCTTGGCTCTCAATACTGTGGCAACATCAGGATGCAAACCCGCAATCTTCCACTGATAGGTTGCTCCATTTGTGAGACGGAAATGTTGTTTATTTACGGTAACTATCTAACCTTACCTTGGCTGGCTGTCTGGAAATATCATGTTGGATAACGAACCCGACCTTAAAACACACACTCCGTCCAAATATGTCCAAAAATGTAATTTCTTTTCCTTACAGAGTTATTAGCTTATTAGCCATGTGTCATGCCATTAGCCACTGATCTAAGCCTAATCAATTTTTTCTAATCAGATAGCGGCTGTCAAAATGTCAGCGACGTTCCGGCACTGTCACATCGTCATCAGAACAATGAAGAGCGCTTACACGCTCGATATAGATGATGTATTTAAAATGCATGACCAAATAAAGAGAAATGAATTACGCCACATTCAGCATCAGGTGAGTGAAGAGATATGTGTTTAAATGGTATTAGTGAAGTTTAGCTCAAACACACGTATAGGGATAATTCTAATAATGAAAGTGCAAACTCGTGTCTCACAGTTATAGTCCTTTAGGTTTTGGCAGTAATGAAGTTTTCCATCAGTAGATTAGGGTTTAAAATAGCTTAGATAGGCCTTTATTAGTGGAACAAAAAAACAAGCAAAATACACAGGCTGGTGGAGGCTCCATAATGGTATGGGGTTTGCTTAAGGACCCCTGGTACATCTACAAACATCTCTGACACCCTATGTGTGCCTCCTTTCTGACAAGTTACACCCAAGTTACATGTTCTGTATTCATGGCCTCTTCCAACAGAACAATGCACCACCACACATGTCTAGAGATTACAAATTATGGACATAGAAACAATCATCTGAATTTAGGGTTGTCTTTCCCACCTAAGTCACCAGATCTTAACGTTATCAAACATATCTGAGATGCCACGCAACATGCTGTGGAACAACCGAAATCCTTCCCCTCGGAATACACCGGATCTGTGGACCGTTCTGCAGGAGCAGGAAACATGCTCTTCGTTGCCGACAGAATATTTCCACAAGCTCGTTCAGTCTATTTCCCAAGAGACAATAGGCAGCCGTAGGCTAGTGGTTAGGGACCTGGTCTCTTGACCAGAAGGTTGTGGGTTCGATCCCCATCCAGGGCAAGACACGACTGAGATGCCCTTGAGCAATGCACCTAACTCTCCCAACTGCTCCCTGAGTGCCATGGTTTGGGGCTGCCCCCCACTCCGGGCAAGTGTGTTCACTGCCCCCTAGTGTTCACTGGTGTGTGTGTGTGTTTCACTGCATGGATGGGTTAAATGCGGAGGTCACATTCCTCTGTGTGCAAGCACAGAAGGCAAATAGTTCACTTTCATACCAAGTATCAGAGTGGTGTACTACTTTTTCTGGCACATTAGTGTATATGAGCATCAGCAGCTAGCATAAAGCTAGGATACACACACAGTCCGTCATGTGAGTGAGTCATCTTACTTTGATTTTCTGTCTCGGAGATGGTTTTTATGTGCGTATGTGTGCATGTGTGTGTTTGTGTGCCTGTGTGTTAGTGCTTGGACTTGTGTGTAACCTCAACTTTATGTCTCTCTTAAGTATAAGTGTGCATGAGTGCTTTAATAATGTCTATAAAATAAAATGCCAGCGATACAATAAAATTGTATTTGTGTGTTTTAGTCTCGAAATGCAGTCGGAACGTATCTCTCGCACTTTATGAGTTTACGCCTGATCTCTCCGCTGTCGTTAATCCTGGGACAGACTAATGTGAATTTGTCTGGGCTCCCATGAGGACCCTGATTAAAATCGGGCTCCTAAAAGTCCAAGTCTCTCTCTTTCCCTCCCTCATGTCTATCTGAGGGCCGACAGAGGAAAAGCGGCCCTGCATCGAGCGGGGAAGTGGCGCTGTCGCTTGCCTGTCTGTCATCAGCGATTAGCGGTCAGATCAAAGCCCTGATGCAATCACGGCTCCATCGGGGAGTGCTATTATCAGGCCCTGAGAGAGTTCCAGCAGTGCGTGTATGTGTACGTCTACATAAAGACCTCTAGAAACCTCTTCCACCCGCTCACCTACCCCCTAACGCCAAAGCTTTGCTTATCCAACCTCTTCAGGCTCTCTCAGTCCCTGAATACACACCTTTTCTTCTCACTAATTAGGACACAATGCTGTGAAGATGGAAAAACCGTGAGCTTCAAATGTCACCTGTGGAGGTGGTTAAATAGGCTTTGCTTCCTGTTGGCAAGCGACTCTGTGATATGCTAATGCTAATTAATGGGATCTTGTCATGGTGAAATGGGTCGTTCACAGTCAAGCAGGTCTGACTGTCTGTATTTCACTTAATGTCTTTCAGGCGTGGAGATTGTCGCTTAACATTGTTAACCTTTATTTGGACGCGCAGGAAGGAGACAATGGCTGCGACAATTGTGTTTGATCAAGGCTTGTCTGTTTCAAAACCCTCTTCCTTTTGTCTCTCAAAATGTCAAAATGAAAGAACACGGTCACCCAACCTTTTCATCTTTTAACAGCGCGGTAGTGTTTCTTTGAATAAAAGAAATATTGGATTCTCAATTAGAGATTCTGGTATGAATAAAAAGACAGTATGGCATTAATTATATACAAAAAAAAAAATAAACCAATAAACAAACATGGGGGGAAATAAATAGGACAGCACAAAGCAATGCCATATCAAGTTAAGAAGTAAAGTGAAGTGAAAGTGAAGTGACTGACCTAGTGGAATACATACAGCAGAATTTGGCCTCCACGTTTAACCCTACAGTGCACACACTAGGGGCAGCGAACACACTTGCCCCTATCCAGCATTTAGGGGTTACGTGGCTTGCTTAAGGGCACTTCAATGGTGTCCTGTTGGTACAGGAGGTCAAACTGGCAACCTTCCAGTCACATGACCTGTTCCCTAACGTTGAGCCACGAGTCCGTGTGCAGTTTCGTCCATGTTCTCTGGGTTTTCCCAGTTTTCATCCACCTTCCAAAAACTTGCCAATTGGTCGAATAGATAAGCTAAATTGCCTCATGGTGTGCTGCGGGTCCACGGTGTATTCGCACCTCATGTCCAGTGTTCCTGAGATAAGCACCAGATCCATCACAACCCTGTCCAGCGCCTGCTGAAGATAAATGAATCAATGAAAGAAATCAATATGAGTGAATTGAATGCAAACAAACCTGTCTGATGTGGAGATAAAGCATATTGAGATCACCTAACATAGCTAATTGACATAGTTGTGGAATAAGGAATGTCCATTACAAGCAGCTATAGGCTTGTTGTTAAAGAACCCGCCTTGGAACCAGAAGGTACCAAAGTCGAGCCCCACAACTGAAAAGACTCAACAGAATTGCCCTTGAGCAAGGTAACAAATTGCTCCCTGGGCATTTAAGATAGGTTCTGCCCACTGCTCTGGGCATGTGTGTTCATTGCCCCCTAGTGTGTGTTTTACTGCATGGTTAGATCGAATGTGGAGGTTAATTCCACTGCACCGCGGTCAAAAGAGTAATTCACTTCACTTCATTGCATTTCACTTAAGTTTGATTCCTCTTCTTCTCTGTCAGTCAGTCATTTCCTTATCCCACCTCGTCTGTCAGGGTTAAGGTTTATCCAGAGCCCACCAGGAATCATTGGTTGCAAAGCAGGAATACCCCCTGGACAAGGTGCCAATTCATTCACAGTGTATCCATTTACGCACACGTTGGGCAATTTAGCACATCTAGTTCACCTACCATGTGTGTTTTTCAGAGAGTTGGAGGAAACATGAGCACCTGGCAAAATACCCACCAAACAGCGGGAGCACACCAAACTCCTCATAGCCAGAGACCAGAACAAGGATTGAACATTCTTCTGTTCACAAGCTTTAAGATGAAGTTTCTTATATTGTTTACATATCTATACATTCCCTAGCCCCGCCCCCTCCCCCAAACCTGGTCCTGGAGTACTGTCTCGACCTGCAGTTGTCCTTTCTTACAACACACCTGATTCAACCTATTAACAACCCTTCCTGAGTTGATATGTGAAAAGCAGGGGGTTCTCCAGGACCAGGGTTAGAAACCTGTATATAATGTAGCATCCAGATGTGAAGTGTGAAGAGCAGGAACAGAAGTCAGGAGTTTTAATCAGGTCCATGGTGCAAAAAGGACTAAAACTGGTCTCAAAACACAGTCCTAAAGAACTATTCCCAAATATTTCTACTACTGAATTGGATATTGCATGTGGAGACTCAGTGGTTCATTTCTACATTTAGAGGTGAGGTATAATTCCACTTGGTTAGTAAGTGAGAAAGGTAGGTGTGTGTGTGTGTGTGTGTGTGTAACTGGACTGTGAAACCTGTGTCCTGGGAGGTTTCCATGCAGCCGAAGACAGTGATCACTGTAATCTTCACCATGGCAGGGGACGAGGCAGCTCTCCCAGGATGTGACATGGCTGTCACCAGAGTCCACGCTTGACAGAACTCTGGCCTGACAAGTCCCACTGCTGTGAGGCAACCATCCCTCTTGCTTCACACCCCTCTCCAGTACATACACTTTCACAATCGTTTTCCTCTGCCCTCAGTCACGGAATAGAGTGCACAGCAACTCCTCTCACCCCCATTTAATCCCAAGCTTGAGTGACAACCTTGCGATGGATGAATTCCTTCATTCCCTCACCAGCCTTGTAAAGGAATGAAGTGTGCACCAATCTGCATTCATTGTGTGTGGGTGGGTTATTGCATGTACTTTTCGAGACGTCTGCATATCCCAGTGCCAGAGGAAACAAGACTGACGTACAACCAGTCATCCTGTTTACGACAAGCTCTCCGCTGAGTGAGTCGCTTCACATAGACATCTCATGTCCATTCCGACTAATGAAGCTCATCATATATGCTGAGGAGTCAAAGATCCTGGAGTAGGACACTGGACGTGACAGTGGCCTTGATACGTCATGAGCTATTACTCCTTATGATGTCTTTTCCTTCATTGAATATAAAGCAGACTTTAGTGTAGTTATTTCAACTTTTTCTGAGCTGAACAGTTAGACTCTTTTGCCTTGCTTGTTCAAGCTGTAGTCTAGCTCATTATGGCCCGTGAGTGGGCTGAACTTGTTTCACTTCGGGCATTCTTCCCCTTCAAATCATCCTCATTATCCCTCACTAGTTTCAGCAAAGGGTCAAAGAGTCATGGTCATCCCTCTGTTATTGCCAAGGCAACCAGGTCTCCAACCAAAATTCACGGGTAGCATTTGGAGGACAAAATTCACTCACTTCCCCATCAGCCAAAACGGACAAGAGGAGGAGTGAGAGATCTAGGACCTGGCCTGTCATTGGTGATTGATGGATGCATTTTAGTCAGACTGGGGTGTCTGAACTACAGGCTGTGCGGAGTTTTTAAAGGTGCTTACCCCTACTGGTCATGGCCCTGTTATGTCTTTTTTTCAGGGTCAGAACAGGAAGAGACCGGAGCGAAAAACAAGTTGAGCGATGACGTTCAAGAGCACTCTCTCACTTTAGACACCGCTCATCAATCAAACCCAGACCTCAGGCTCAAGACTATGATAGGACACCTTGATGGCTGACACCTACTTTCATAGAACAGTAGACAGAGTTCGCTTACTGGTGAATGATTGATATCAACTCGACAATAAGAATGATGTTCTTCACTGCTATTTAAAGAAATCATACATCAGAGGGAAAATGGAGTCTTCTCAGTGTTGTTGTTCTTCATTATTGACATTGCATCCTCTGATAATATCACGTTGAATTAATGTCCCTTGATATCTTATTCAAATGATGGTTTTTTTATGGTTGGTATTTTATTAAGAATGAATTCAAAATGAGTTTGGAAAGATAAATTTCCAATTCCAAGTCATGATTAATGTACAGGATTATCTTACGGCTCTCAGATAGCTCAGTGACATGGTTGCTTACGTGATTGCTCCTTGCTTACAGGAGTTTGATTTCCAGGATCTCCACAGTGTATCATAGGGCACATGTGGCCTTGTGGGTATGAACCTGGTCTTGTGACCCAAAGTTCCCGGGTTTGATCCCCATGTAGGGCAAGACATGACTGAGCTGATCTTAAGCAAGGCAGCTTACCCCCCAACTGTGGCTTGGGTTGCCCCTCTCTGCTCTGGGCAAGTGTCTTCACTGCCCCCTAATTTTCACTGGTGTGTGCATGTTTCACTGCACAGATGGGTTAAATACGGAGGTCATATTTCTTTGTGTGCAAGCAGAGTAGCAAAATACTTCACTTTATCAAGCACCAAAAAAGTGCCCTTGATAAAGACATCTAAATCTCCAGGTGCAGTGGATAGGGTTACCCACTGCTTCGGGCAAGTGTGTCCACTGCCCCTAGTGTGTGTGTTCAATAGTGTGTATGTTTTTTATTGCATGGATGGGTTAAATACAGAGGTCAAATTCCTCTGTGTGTACATGCAAAGTAGTCAGTGAGTCACTTTACGTCACTTTGTTTTGGGGGAAGCTGTTGGTTTGTGGTTAAGGAATCAGCCTTGTGACCAGACGGTCCCTAGTTCACTCCCCCATACTGATACGCCACAACTGAAATGCCTTTGAGCAGGGCAACTAACCCTCAATTGCTCCCCCAGGCATTGTAAATAGGGTTGCCCACCACTCTGAGCAAGTGTGTTCTCTGCCCCCTAGTGTGTGTTCACTAGTGTATGTGTGTTTTTTATTGATCGGATGAGTTACAAGTGGAAGTCAGATTTCCCCGTGTGTACAAGCACAGCGGTCAATGAGTGGTTAACTTTCACTTTCTCTAAACACAGATGTTGTTTAATATGATTATAGAACTGTATTGTTACTTTTTTTTTCAAAAGCATCTTTGTCATGAATATCACAATGCTACTGTCTGTGTCTATAGCTGTTCTAGATCAGTATCTGTATTCACAATCAAACCAGAAGTGGATGTGGCCTGAACCAAAAGGGATTAATATAATAAGCTTTCTACTGCAACAATGCCATAATATTTGACAAGTGTAACTGCACACCCTGGGTCTCCCTTGGTAGGTTTTTATTATTATTTCCTGGAAAACTGTTTATGTACCAAAAATCCAAAAATTTATATAGTACTTTTTTGGCTGCCACTTTACAACCCTGCTTTATTGCACCACCTTACTGGTCTGTGTCGTAGTTCCTCACTAGTCCTTCTGTACACAAACATTTAGTTAGCAGTCGTGCCAGACACAGCTGGCCTATTAACCATGACAAAACACACCGATCAGTCATAACATTAAAGCCACCTGCCTAAATAGCTGCCAAAACAGCCCAGATCCATCGAGACACATGGATAGACTTCACACCCTACGAACCTGAGCGAGCTTTGGGTGTCCATGGTTCTGTTCCTGGTTTAATGCTTGTCCTTTCTTGGACCACTCTTGTTAGGTACCACCCACTGCTTACAAAGAACATCCTGTAAGACCTGCAGTTTTGCAGATGCAGTGTAGACCATGCAGTCATCCAAACATCACAATTGGGCTATGTTCAAGTCACTCAGATTCTTAGACTTGGCCCTTTTTCTAGCTTCCAACACGTCAACTTCAACTGAGTGTTTACATGCTGCCTAATACATCCCAATCATTGGCAGGTGCCAGTGTAATGAGGTAATCTATGTTATTTACTTCACCTGTCAGTGGTTTTGTGCTTTTCATCAGGTAGCATCAGGTAGAAATCCTGACGGAAGGGGAGATTTGTATTTTTAATGGCCACATCTGGTAGCTAATGAACATGCTACGGAAATAAACAGCATGACTTAACAGTTTTTTATTGGTCTGTTCAGTGTACTAGATCATCCTGATATAGGAAAGATACAAGGTTTTTCATTGGACAGCAACGATATGCAGCACCACACTCTAACTTTGTTAATGATGCACATAAATATAATCTGTCCAGAGTTTCCCATGTTCAATTTGGGATAATGTGAGCTTCATCCAGGTCCTCAGGTTCTGTCCTACTTACAGAAACCTGGTGATGGGTGGACAAATTTGCCCTAGGTGTTAATAATAAGTGTGCATAGTGTTACTGGTTTTTGATCCAGGCTATATTCCCACCTTATGCACAGTGTTCCGGGGATATGCTCCAGATTCATAACCGGACCAGGATAGATCTCTTCCTGAACATGACTGACATCTGTGTTGGACTCAAGTCCAAGTGAAAAGTCTGGTATACATTTGCATAATGCTAATGCCTTAGAGATCTAACAATACGGTACCCATTTGAATCTTCATAGCAAGCTTTTATCACTACGCTAATAACTAGCGGAGGGAAAATTTTTGTCTCCTGTTTCCCCTCTTAATGCACTTGCACGGAAATCCATTTGCAGGCAGCTGCAAAAGCTACCACGCTCTTGCTAATGCCACTCCTATAAGTAGGCTGAACGTTCCTGATGTTTGACCTTATGCTTCTGAAGCAGACAGAAACTGTTTATGATAAGCCTTCACATTTTTTTTTCTTAATGATCTTTAAGGCAGACAAATATAGCAGGATTCTTTTGCAGTTATCCATAACTGCTGCACATTCACCCTACGGGCGTGGCATTAAGAAGGACTAAGCTGATATTTCCTCTCGTGCGTGTGTGTATGAAATTGCGTGCAGGCGAAGCCACAGGGGCCTGTCAGGATCTGTAACTCTTCCAGTCAGGAAATGGGGCAACTGGTTATTCATTGTCCAGACAAAGACTCCAAGCGTCTACTATTGCCCAAGCCGGCATCAGGACTCGGAAGACAGTGCCAGGCAGTGTTGCTCGCTTGGGCATAGACCACAGGGGACAGTTAGTGTGTCACTTACGATGATCAGCCTGGTGGAGAAAATCTGCCAGGTCAACTTATGCCATAAGGAGAACATATTGCAACTTTCTTATAATGCAGATGAAATGTGTAGTAGAACAATGAAGGAGCTGTAAGGACCCACTCCCACCTTTATGTCTCCATATGTGGTACTTAACTTAACTTAACAAGAAATAAGCACTTGGTCAGGTCCTTTTGGCCACACAATTTTACAATTTTAATGCACACATTCCCATGCTAGGCTCAAGAAACAAGCCAGGGACCAGAATTGGCATGGTCTTGTTTTTGTATATTGGTGGGGACAAATTGAACAGAGACAATACAAGACAAGGAATAGTGATAGTTTTGATCTTTTAGCGATACATTAGGCAGCACTTGAACAGTTCCCGAAGTTGAGGTGTTGGAAGCAGGAAAAATGGGCAAGTGTAAGGATCTGCGTGACTTTGACCAGGAGCCAAATTGTGATGGTGAGATGACTGGTGCGTCAGAACGTTTCCAAAATGACAGGTATTGTGGAGTGTTCCTGGTATGTTGTCCTAATTACCGAGATTGAGGAACTGTCAGCATTAGAAGTCACAGACCATGCTGATACCATTTCTATAGATTTTTCCAGTGATTTGTGTGTGTGTGTGTGTGTGTGTGTGTGTGGTGGGGGGTTAAATTACTAGGGTTCTGGTTTCTTCCAGTATAGACCACACCCATTTCTGATAGCAATCTGAACACTTTTTAGAGCATTTAGAACAGACCTTTGGGGAAAACAAATCAGCATGGGTTCCCCTGTGAACCTAGCGACGACTTATATTTATGATATTTATGACTTGGTGACTTTTGTAGCACTGCTAGCCTTGTAAAACATTTCACTACCGTGAACCAACATGAACAGATCATCATTTTGGACTTAATTGGATAAACACCCAAACCAAACAGGTCTCTATGAGAAGATCTGCATGATACAGACTCCTTCATTTCCAAAGGACAGCCTAAAGTTTCAATTACTCCTCCTTCCTACACCCATGACCAATCAGTCAGCTTGTTTATTGGCACTTTACGAAGTCGTATAAATCACGTTGGACTTCATCGACCAGCATCTCACTCATGATCAGTAGCTCAGAACAACTAATGGATTTGCTGCTTGCTTTGATCAATATCAAGTTTGGAATTGGAGGAAGCAAGATAGTTTTCTTGTTTGTTTACATTTTTTTTTAATTTGAGTTGATTTTCTTGGGGTCTTTGAGAAGGTTGCAGTTTCTGGCTGTGTTTTCTGGTATTTGCACTTGTCCTGCGTGGTGAGGATGGTGCCTGCTAGACCCTAGCATCCAACTAGTGCAGAGACTGAGAGCGAAAATGAGCCATAGCCAGCCTACAGAAAATAAATACGGATGGCGGAGGGAGAGATGAGCCGCTGATCATCTGTTTTGCCATCTGCTCTTGCGAGTGTGTGGATGTAGCCACGGCAATGGTTGCTTAGTCCTCTGAGGCTTGTTGTTTTTTCGGGCGTAGGACCACCAATCATATCCAGACAAACTCACAAGCAAAGGTTAGACGCTTTGATAAAATGGATGGCACATGTACTGAAATATGCTATGGAAATAAAAGGACACACAGATATCTATGTGATGTGCCAGTCCCCAAACTCACACACACACAATTTTAATTTACACATTCTCATGCACAACCAAATGGGCTGGCATTTATTACTGGGCTCTCGTACAAACCAGGGACCTGTATTGGTGCGGTCATGTTTTTCTATGTTGGTGGGGACGACTTGAACCCACAGAAAGAGGAATATCTTTGTTCTTGTAGGGACATTTTGCACGTCCCTCAGAGCAAAATTCCTTTCGTGCAAATTGTATTTAAAAAAAAAAAAAACAACAGGTTTCACAAGGTTTCATTTTGGTTACAGAGGGTTAGTTACGATCAGGTTTAAATGCCGCAAAGCGTAAATAATACGCACTGATAATAATGCCAACGGCAGGTCCTCACAAGTATAGTAAGACCAATGTGTGTTGCATTTGACTCTCCCCTGCATATTTTTCTGAGCAGCTGGCTTGCTGCTGACATCAGGAGCAGTTGGGATAGTCCAGTGCCAGCCTGTATTGGGATGGATGATTGCTCAGTTGGCAATGTCCTGCATTGTGACGGTCTGCTACACTCTCTTTGCAATCATAACTCCAAATTCAGTGCCCTCGATAGGGTATAAGACACACACGCGGAGAACAAAAAGAATGACTGTAAATGCTCCCAGTCCTCTCTTTGGGGGTGATTTTGCTCCGTTGGCCGGTAATAGTGTGAGTGGGCATTTATGGAAAAAAAAATCCCACTGCCTGCTGAATAATACATATTCCTTATGGGAGAGAAGAGGACTGAAACACAGTCAGAGCTCTCAAAATCAATCTCGCCGCACGGGTGGAAGCTGCGGAGCAAAAAGAAAATGGCAAACATCTCCGTGGTTGGATGCCTTCATATGCTCGTAAATGTCTTTTTATACCAGGACATTTGTAGCATGCGAGTGTGTGTCGGAGAGAAAAAGAGACCAGGGGTGCGCATGTGCAAGTGGGCCATTTTGTAGTAATAAAGTCTTGTGTGTTGGCCCGACGAAGTGTAATGCTTCATATAGGGAGTCATAAAGCACTTTTAATTTAATTAGCTGCACAGTTCGGGGATCAATGGCTTGTCAGTTGGGATTTAGAGACTGGCAAGGGATCTGTGATCAAACAGAGGCGGAATGCTTTTATTCACCGTGGCAGGAGGGGATAGGATCTGTCTTTACTGTTTACATACTCAGTTTATGACTTTGTTAAATGTCAGCCATGACTCTTGTTGATGAGTAACTCCTGTTTGTCTACTGCTGTCTGACTGCAACCCCCTTCCAACCAACCCCCAACCCCACAGGGTAAGTGGTGCATTCTGACTCCTCACTTAGACTCTGGGTGACATGCTGGAAACTCAAAAGAGCACGAACGTCACAAAAGAGAGGGGGGTTGGGGGAGGAGGGGAGTGTGAATTAAAAGCATGGGCATCAGTTTGTTGTCGGCAGGGAGCAGGGTGTTGGGGGGGTTTGGCACATTTATATCGTTTTACAGTGGGTCGTATAGTGCCAATAGACGTAAAGGGCATTACATGATATATTACACGATGGTTAGGTCGACACGTTTGCGTCTTTTATTGTAACGCTTTTAAAACTCACTGTCATGTAGAGCAGCAAATAAACCATGAAAGCCACATAACCAACATTTCAAGCGCACCAACAATGAACACACTGAAGTGCTAGAAAAACTAGTCCAGATGAGCCTATGAAAAATACATAGGCTGGTGGTGGCTCCAGAATGGCATAGGGTTTGTTTAGATGGCATCCCAGGGGACGCCTCTATGTCTATGGATGCCTCACGCTATGTGTGCGTCATTTCTGACGAGTTACACCCATTCATGTTTAGCCTCTTTGAAGAAGACAATGTGCCGTATAGAGACACCAAATTATTGTTAGAGGAACGCTTAACTGAGTTTGGGGTTTTACCATTCTTACCAAATCTTAATGTTATTAAAGACATCTGGGATGTTAGGCAATGCGCTCTTGAGCACAGAAATCCTACACCTAGCGATACAACAGAATTGTGGACCAATTATGAAATGTGGGGGGGTCTCGTCCCACTCATGTTCAATTGTGGCAGCGCCCATGCTTGGATAGAAAGCCACCTTTTCCAATAAGCCAGTCTTGATATGACCCAGTAAAATAGGACCTTTCATGAGAGGGGTTTAGCAGATGGCATGTTAACTTGGGCTAACATTAGCTAAGTTTGTGCGTCTCAGTTACACATGTTGACCAATGTTAATTAACTTTAGTTCAGTCAAGTTAAAAGTAAGCTTATTTTCTCAGTTAGCATTAGCAAACAAAATGCTACTGCATGTATATAGGATAAACCACTAAGAAAAAAACACTTTCACTTGATGCATGTGGGGAAACAAGTCACCACATTAACAAGACAGAATAGCATTTTTCCCATTAGGCTGAACTTCTGGTAAACTTTTCTCACACGTTGCATATGACCACTCAAAGACCCATTTGATTGCGTCTCAACTGAAGAGAACTGCTGTAAATCGTGTTTTGATTTAGATTTACCAACAGAACTTTATTCATTATGAAGCCCAACTGAGTAAAGCCTTTCAAAAAGTGGTGGGGACACCAACCCGAACCCCCACCCTCCCACCCCCCCAACAACCCATTCCTCCTCTGTCCTCTTCGTAAATGACGCCTATGCTCAAAAGGCTCGGTCTGTCATGTTCTGAATGAGGACAACCTCAGGGGTGAAGCGGGACACACACGAGCCCACTCACTACACTAAGCTCTTTCTTCTCATCCAAATGCGTCCTTTATTTTAAAAGATGAAGCCAAGTAAAAGAGAGAAAAGAAAAGAGGGCCAGAAGCAGAAATGCAGCCAGTGTTAAGGGGGGATTTATCCCTAATCTTAGTCCAGCAGCTCCAATGTGTGCCTGGCTGTGTTCTGGTTGACAGCGAATGCCTCAGTGATACACAAACCCATTTTTCCTGGGTGCCTCTGCTTTACCCCATGTACTGGAGAGATACCCACTATTTCCCAGAAAAGTGACGGATTTGCCGTTTTCCTCCTGCAGACATGCCATGTTCTTCAGTCTATTTGAAGCTCGACCAAGTGCTGACAGCTTCTGTCATGTGAAATAGCTCTGGCACTGAGCTACTAAGGTGGACAACTGTGAGAAGTGCCCTGGCCATTCGCTGAATCTGCTCGACGGGGTACCGCTGGGGCCCGTATTGGTTGATCTGAGCTTTTTTTCAAACTTGGAATCTCACAATCTTCTTTGCTTTTGTGCTAAAACCTATGTAACAATGCATTTTTACCAGCTCGCTCAGCACAAGACACCCTCTTGGCTACCTCATACGCAACTGAAAGGTGAAACTCTGAAGGAGTCCATTTGCCATGCTGAGAGAGAGAGAGAGTGTGTAACTGCGATAACTATGCCGGTCACATGCTTTATAACACATGCTCCAACAACACTGGTGCATGCACTTGTCAACCATGTACACACTCACACACACCTGAGTGTTTGGTGCTTTAGATGTAGTGTTGCTTGCTGTAAATCAGAAGGACATAACAGGCTGTGATTAAGAGCAGAGCCACTGCTCTTCTGGGGATCGTAAATAGCCTCTGGGCTGCTCAAGTAGTAAGGATATGACAGTATACCTTGCAAAGGAATCTGATTTAGTGTCAACACTAGCATTACGCTATTTCGTTACTGCAGGGATGTATACGAATAGGAATATTTTATTCAAAATATAAGATATCGATAATGTTTTTTTAAATAATATCCAAACATGTATAGACGGCACTCAGGTTTTTTTTGTACGGTGTGCCAAAAAGGTTTGCTTGGTTGCATTTCATGCTTCTTTATATTCTCATATAGGAGATTTCAAGTGCAATCATAGCTCAAAGTAGTGGTTTTCTACCAGGTTTCAATCAAGAGACTTGGGTGTTTTTGTAAAACATTTGTTTAGCACCCAACTAAATAAAAAAGCACATTCACAACCTTTGCAATGTCGATTTCTGCTTTTCTGCTAAACTGTAGCAACCACAAAAGCCCAGAAAGCTACCTGGGACTTCTTAAGGCGTAACCATTCACTCAACCAATTCATAATATTATCTGCTAACTAGAGGAACTAGAGGAATTAACTAGAGGAATTAAAGATGCTACATCTATGCATAACAGCCCCTGCTAGCACTAGTGTAACTTTCAGAGGAATCTGGTTTACCATCAACACAGTTTTACAGAAAGTTCACTTGAATAAGGCTAGAGGAGGGTTTTAACTCAAATTCATGCCAGGTTTTACTTTCATGAGTGAGCAGTGAACTGACAATTTTTGGGCAGCCAAGGCCTTGTGCTTATAGAACTGGTCTTAGGACTGGAAAGTCCTGGGTTTGGACCAGACATGACCGAAGTGTCCTCAAGCAAGTCACTGAATCCCCCAACTGCTCCCTGGGTGCTGTGGTTTGGGGCTGCCCCCTGCTCCGGGCAAGCGTGTTCAATGCCCTCTTGTGGTCACTAGTGTGTGTGTGTCACAGGAGGTCATACTCCTCTGTGTGAAAGCACAGTAGGCAAATAGTTCACTTTCACTTCATCCTTAGTAACTGCCTGGTCAGGGTTGTTGGAGTGTAAATTAGGATAGTTTGTTTATAGTTTTGGGAACTGACCCAACCGAATTCTTGGTACAAAGATACAAACAAAAGGAATTGCTCTCTAGTTAAGACCAATTATTAAATAAAAGAATATAAGAGGAGGAATAAAACAATTTGGGCTATGTTGTTTCAGGAAACTAATCAAGATCAATGATCATTTTCCTAGAACAACATATCCTGTTATGTTTTATTTCTCAAATATTGCATGTAAGACCATATTTTCCAACACATCATGTAAACAAATGTATAACACCAACCATATCTATGTCTTTAATATTCAATTCTATTAGAATTAGAAATTTACAATCTCCACAAACATGAATATATTTTCATCTAGAAGTTTTTCCCCCTTCCTTAGTAAAACACACACATATAAATCCTTGGATCCATTTCGAGGAGGGTGACAGGGTCAGATTATCAGCGAGTACGATGATGAGACGATGAGCTCTAATCCTTGCTTGCGCAGAACCGTGACTGAGATCAATTAAAGCAGCGGCAGATAGAGATCAGAACCGCAGCATGAGCATCAGATTAAGGGCAGAGGATGGGGAATCGGATGCCTGCTATCTCTCCCCACTGCTATCTCTCATGCTCTTTCCCTATCTGCCTCTTTATCACTAGCTCTCCCTCTCCTCCTTTTATCTCTCGGTCTCTTTCTCTATGTCTTGGGGTGTTGCCGTGCTCTGCAGAGTCCCAGTGGGAAAGCTGGCAATCGGTGGATCGATTCTCGACGCCTCCTTACAGCTACAGAAAGACAATAAAGAACAATAACAGTCATCATCAGCACGCCACTGGCAGCATATCTCCAGCCATCAGCGCAATCGTTATTGCCCCCAGAGATGCCCCTCCTCGGGATGAGCCGATTATGCTGGCATGTTGCGCCGCTGTAGTGATGACAAGGATGCCAGGGTGATGATTTCAAAGCAGGCTCTTAACTCGCTTCCCCGGCCACTTTCTACAACATAACAAGGCACTTTAAGGGAAATCGTTTGCCCATGATGAAATCACACTATGCGTGCTGATGAATGTCGAACTAAGCTATTCCATTCTTACTCGTTCTGAATGTCTGTGGTTATATTTATTATGGATATGGGTCAATTTTATACAACAATTTTTCTACTGTATCCTAGCCACTAGCATCATCTTGTAATGTCTAACAAGGTCGCAGATGCATTGTGGATCTTGAATACTCCTTCACGTACAATATTTCATACTCGTTCATATTTTCATATAGGAGATTTGGCCAAGTTGACTACGTGTATAGTTCAGATCACAAGTTTTCAACAGGGTTTAAATCCACAGACTCCAATCTTGACTTGTTGACTGCTTTCGGGGATGGAAAACCAAACACAAAAGCCAAGCAAGCTACCAGGGGCATGTTAACCACACAAAGGTTTAACCACTAACTCATCACCCACTTGTTCCCATCCCATTCCTAGTATTTGATTTTATGCTAGTTAGCGAAATTCAATCTGCTAATACTAGTCACAAAACAGCCTGATCCACCATCAGTGATTCACCACCATAATATACAATGAGTTTGGGACACCAGACACTAGAGTTGATCCTTTTTTCCAATAAAGTTTTATAAAGTTCAGGGTTTTATTTCACATAGTTTCTGAAATCTTTCCTAAACTATCCTAGCCGCTAGCATCATCCTGTAATGTCTAACAAGGTGTCAGAGGCATTGTGGATCTTGAGTACTCCTTCATTCTCGTTTATGTTTTCATATAGGAGATTTGACCAAGTTGACCACATTTTCAGTTCAGATCACAGGTTTTCAACAGGGTTGAAATCCTCAGACTGGAGTGTTGACTTCTGCTTTCGTTGATGGACACTTAGTCTTACTGCACTGTAGCAAACACAAAAGCCAAGCAAGCTACCAGGGGCATGTTAACCACACAAAGATGTAACCACTAACTCATCACCCACTTGTTCCCATCCCATTCCTAGTATTTGATTTATATGCTAGTTAGCGGAATGTGAGATGCTAGCAATATGCTAGTACTAGTCACAAAACAGCCTGATCCACCATCAGTGATTCACCACCATATCTATACAATGAGTTTGGGACACCAGACATGACGGTGTTGAGTTGATCTTTTTGGTCTTGTTTCAAAAATGTTTCATGAAGTTCAGGATTTTATTTCACATAGCTTCTGATATCTTTTCTGAACAATCCTAGCCACTAGCATCATCTTATAATGTCTAACAAGTTTGCAGAGGGATCGTGTAAGCTACCAGGGGCTTCTTAACCACACCAAAGGTCTAACCCGTCCCTCGTTACGTGCTTGTTCTCTGCAAGTCCTCGTCCAATTACTGGTATTCGTTTTTATGCTAGCTAGCGGAATTCACCATTAGAGATTCACCACCATATTATACAATGGATTTGGGATTTTGGGACAATATCAGACATTATGGTGTGATGGCATGAACAAATGTTTATGGTCTGTTTGATCTTGTTCCAATAATCTTTCATAAAGTTTAGAAGTTTTGTAAAAGTCTAGTTTTTTTTTTTTTTTTTTTTTTTTAATTTATTGAAACCCAGCATCAATTAATCACAATTTTGTGCAGTGAGCAGTGAGTGTGTCACAGGAACATCCTTTTCAAGAGTTGAATAAATGATGGCCTTGGTGCAAATTGCAAAGGTGGTTTATTATTTACAGTGCAGTCTTCCCTATTTACAGATCAAAAGCATGCAATTTCTAATGTGAAAGAAATGTATACCAACAGAGAAGAAATCACTATATGAAAGATTTAAAATCATATGCCAGTATACTAGTGATGGATACAGAGACAGATACTGACATATATATATATATATATATATATATATATATATAGTGCTAGAGACTGCGTCAGGTCAGCATGTTTCTACAGCACAGTGTAAGGGATGAAAACATGCGACATCATATTCTGATTGGTTTTTTAATTTAACATATGGCAGAATGCTATATAATATATGTAAACTCTGATTTGTATTAGAGGAATTATAGAGGGTGTGAATTTATAGTCAGTCTGTAGTTGTTTTGGCATCAAGAAATAAGAAGTAAATGGCAGATCCTGGCAATCACAATGGAACTTTATATCCTTCATAACAAATCAAATCGGCCGTGTGGGATTATTTTGGAAATGTAAAGACGCGAGTGCTAAATTCATGCCGCCTCTGTGTCAGGCGGATGGAGGCGGATGCGAGTGCAGGTATGCGAGGCTTTATTAAACAAAGCAGACAAATCCGAAATGAGATTCAAAAAACAGTCAAGGCAGGCGAGGGTCAGGTGATTTACAAACTGCATAAACTGGGCCAGGCGAGATCAAAAACCAAAAAAAACAGAAACAATATTGAGAAGTAGGACAGCAGCACTAGAACAGGGCTCAGTAATGACTTGAGTGACATCACAAGGTGTATACCTGGTAAAATAAGGGTGCTGTGAGTGTGCATATAGTATATATACTAGTATATAATGCCAGGTATGTGCAATCAGTAGTCTGGTGAAAGTAAAGAAGAGAGTATCTGGGGGGAAAGTGGTGGCTTAAAGAGGGTTACTGATCAGATGGTCATGGGTTCAAGCCCTAGCACCACCAAGCTGCAACTGTTGGGCCGCTAAGCTAGATCCTAAACTCTTTCTGCTTCAGGATTTTTATACCCTGGCAGACCCTGTGCTCTGACCCTAACTTTCTAACAAGCTGGAATGTGTGAAAAATGTCTAATGTACACCAAAGTGCCAGAAAAACTGGTAAAGACGAGAATACATAAGCTGGTGCTGGCTTCACAATGATATGAGGTTTGTTTAGCTGACATTCCATGGGACCCCTGGTACATCTACAAACATCTCTGACAGGTGAACACTACGTGTGCATAATTTCTGACGAGTTACACCTGTTCATGTCCTGCATTTATTCTGATAGGAATATCGAACACATCTGGGATACCACTATGGAACGCTGGAATCCTTCACCTCGGAATACAACAAGAATTGTGGACCGTTCTGTAGGAGTATGGTGTAGTACAGTGGTAACATCATTGGCTCCCATGTGAAAGACCTGGGTTTGATTCCTGGTCTGGGCAGCCAGTCTGTGCTAC